>QVXC01000424.1:0-29509 GCA_003501895.1 Phaeosphaeria sp. A1 3.1a | reverse complement strand
TAAGGGAAAGGGGGAACATAAGGGGAAGAAGAGGGAGGGGGAGTAGAGGGAGAATGCAAGGTGGGTTGAGACGGAAGAGGGGGAGTTGGGATATATTGGATAGGTAGCTAGCGACGCAGAATGTGAATATGATCTGACATTTTGCGTATTATCGAGATAAATATGGGAGACAGGTGATCTTTAGACATGGTGAATATGTAGTTCAAATTCCTGTGATAGACGTCACAGGAAGATGACTGGAAATGAGTTGTCAAGTCTGAGCTTGATCGTTTGCGTACTAAAACTTCCCTCTGATGGGACGAGGTCGACACTGGTAATAGCGCTACGCGGCAGTGGTTGTCCGCAAGACTGCCGGAGAAATTCAAAACCCTGATGATGCATTGCTACATCTTTTTCAACCTTTGCAACAACATATGTGTTAACAAGTAACTGCTTCAAGTCCCCATACCAGGCAGCCGACAGAGTATTCTTGCCAAGCTTGCGCATCCTTACGAGGCTATTGTGACTGTTATATGCTAACTCAGCGACTCTTTTGCTGCTTCTGCAGTACATTGAAATCTATCATTGATCCTCGTCTCGCATATATACCAAGGGCAATCTCTCTGCGAGAATGGGAACCGCCTTACTCCAAGGTTCAGGTACGGAGTCCGTATGCGGTTTAAGCTAAAAGCGAGTAAATCAGGTAGTAGCGAGGAGAATACATACTTCATATAGTGGGTAAAGTTGTTACTTCAAAATGTGTGATACTAAGAAGGTGCGAGGCCATCTTCTCGACTGACAGCGTCAGTCCACTGCGCAGCTATCACGTGACAGTGCGACAGTTCCCACGTCCAGGTCCAGGCCCAGAGCGCCATCGTGATGACAGATGCGCCAGTGCGCTCGCTAGGAGATAATCTGAGCTAAATTTGCACAGTCATTGTAGCCCACCCCCTTCCGCTAGCCCCGCGCCCAAAGAGGCACACCCTTTGCGACGTTTCTTTGTCCCAGATGACGCCAGCGTAGCGGATGGCCGCATCGATATCCAGTCAGCTGACGACGAGCGACAGATCTGATCCAATGATTCCATCTTGTTCAAAATCCCAAGTCGCCATGAGTGCGCGGCAGGGGAAGTCGGAACGCGAGAGGCTCAATGATACGAGGGGTTGTTGGAGCCATCGTGCATGTGAGATTTGGGAATTTCCCCGCCATTGATCGGCTGGGGTTGCATGTCCAACGGCTCCAAGTCTTGGAGACGATCGGCGTGTTAGGCTGATGTTAGTGTCGAAGTCTGCTTGCAATCCGAATCGGGCAACATTGAGAGCGTGGTTGAATATGTCGAAGCGACTAAATCTCAACGTCGAAACGCGGAGCCCATCGTACCCTGAGTCAAGAAATCAACCATGACCTTCAGAATTTTCACTTTTACAAACCCAGAGTCCGACGCTGACAGGTCAAAGGCTGAGGTTGAGACATGTGGTTGCGGTTGTTCGCGGCAACTTGGA
This sequence comes from Phaeosphaeria sp. A1 3.1a, assembly GCA_003501895.1. Taxonomy (NCBI): domain Eukaryota; kingdom Fungi; phylum Ascomycota; class Dothideomycetes; order Pleosporales; family Phaeosphaeriaceae; genus Phaeosphaeria; species Phaeosphaeria sp. A1 3.1a. The sequence continues at coordinate 28,028 of QVXC01000424.1, read as the reverse complement.
AGAGTGGGTCTCAGGTGGAGAAAACCCCAGACTAGGCGTGATAGCTAAGCCAGCATTGCCCAATGATCATATGTGGATCGCGATCCGACCTGCGAGCAGATCCAAAGAGTTGAAGCGTTGTTTGGCGATTCGCTTGCAGGGAACGGTTGCGATGATGTGCACTAGTGTTTTCGGTCGCGTGAGGGTGTACAACTAGCTTACATGGACAACGTCGACTCAAGAATAGTTATCGCCGGTGAGCTATATTAGTTCTGGTATACGGGCTCTCAGTGTGAGGGTTGAGGTCGGCGTCTAGCGTAGTGTTGGGTCTTCTAAGCCAGACGGCTGACCAGAAAGAGAAACACGACCAGGTCGGCACTTTTAATAAAAATCTCGAACGGCGCAGTAGTACATTCCAGACTGCTTCTGGACAAGCGAGAGGTCCGGGCGCGTCCATAGAGCTACCTGAGGGCAAAGTCTCAAGGGACTTGGAGAGTAATATTTGGGTCAGCTGATGCAGGGACACACCAGGTACATGTCTGTTGCGCAACTGTGATGCCGCGTTGTGCATAAGAAGGTAGTGCGAGTACAATCTGAAACAAGGTATGAGTATTACACGGTTGTGGTAGCCGACCATCGTACGATACGTTGATCATGTGAGCACTGTGCAACGCAATCGTGTAGTAGGTCCGTGGATGATATCAGCGCCCAGAATAATCTGCTCCAAATGTTAATTATCCATTAAGCTTCGCCTGTTCACTCATTGGCCAGACTAGGAACATCGAGTGTGAGTACTTGTGTTTGGCGTACGTGATTTAGACATCGAAGCCATCGAATCAGGGTGATAAAGTGGTATCGTGGTAGTTCCCATGACGATTGAGCGTGTCAGCTGCGTGTCCCTTTCTCAACCTGTCAGTCACAAGGCGAAGGGCGACTATGATATTAGCTCTGAGCCAGTACAGCAAGTGTCATTGACGATGGTGGGTCAAGGTTGAGTGCAATCGTGAAAGGTAATGTCAATCAGACCTAGAGGGCTCCGAGCGAATCAGGACCCAAGACTGCATATACACTGGACAAGCGAGCGAGTGGCGAGGTAATGCTCATGGCTACCATCGGTACACAGGACCTTGCGTTGTGATGGAGCTGTGCCTCTGGAAAGTGTGGCTCCACGTGGCGTGACGAATGTACTGCGGCATGAGGAGAGAAGAGAGATGTAACAGTGCTTTGGTGATGGTGGTCGATCAGAAATTGGCAGTCGCGGTGCAGTCGCTCCTGCCGTTATCAGGCAGTCTCAGCAAGACATTCGTCTGCTACAATCACCACGAACACGCGCACATGCTCCAGCACGTGCATGCTGCGAGACGAGCTTACTGAGGCTCTGCTCCTCCTTCACCGTCCGCTACGTGTTTCTCGGGAGCGCGCGGCTTATCAGCGTCGGCATACCGAGCAGTTCATCACACCCATGACGCGCGCTGATTGGCACGCCGCAACCGCAACACATGTGCTGCCTGATCTAAATGCTGACAAGAAGGGCAGGATCCCTGGTAGCGACGGAAGAATAAAACATGATTGTTGCGGCCCCGCAGGCCTTATCCTGCACACAATCAGAGTCACATTTTGCCAGCCTCTACCAGGGCGGCAGAAGCATGGCGACTGAACGGCTGTTCAGCACTCCCAAAGGACAGTCTTGGGCCCGACCCGGGGCTCTGATTTGCTGCGCCGGCGGTACTTGAGCACCAGCTGACTGGGAAGCGAAAGAGGTGGAGGGCTCGGTCGCGCTTTGGGTCGCAGTGGAAAGCCACTCAGCGGCAGGCTAGCAGCAATGGCCAAGGTACGCAGCTCTGGGGAATCATGGCAGGCCCAGGGTGGGACGCGGATTCTGGCCTACCGTCGAAATGCGCATAGCCTGAAAGCTTCGATGCTGGCCGCAGAAGCCCCCGTCTCAGGGGTCCACTCTGGCCACCCTCCATCACGTCGCTGCCTGACCGGGGGGTGCAGGTGTGGGCGATGATGCTGGTGCGCCGCCGCTGCTGCTGCATGCTCGACGTTGAAGTCGATGCGCACAGATGGCGCATTGTCTCGAGTCGTGGCAGAGGCCCCGAAGCAGCGGCAGGCGGCGCAGACACAGACTGCAGAAGGGCGCTGTTGAACCCCACGCGTCCGCCGTGCCTCTGAGCGATCGAGGTGCCAGACGCCTGATGGCCGCGGGAGGATAGCCAGTCCTGCCAATGGGAATGCAGGCCACCACCGGCGTGGACTCGCTGGGAAGTGCTGGCGGCAGGCAGAGGCCAAAGCAGGCCCCGGGCCTATAGCTGGCGCAGATATCGCCGGCGTGCTCAGCGCAGTGTAGCAGAGAAATTGGTGCGAGTCGCAGAAGCGCGCAACACCGAAAGAGGACTGCAGGCACGCACGTAGTGTACTACACAGGCTACATGGGCAGATGGCGTCCCAGCAATGGGGCAGAAATGTGGCTTCTGACGAGCGGCACATACCTCGCGGCTCGTCATGGCGGCCAAGTCGAGAGCGGTTCTTGTGCGAGTCCCGGGTCGCACAGGCACGTTAGCGCCTCGTTAGGGCTATGGGTGTGGTTCCTCGAGGTGGTCAATCGAGCTTCGCTCCATGATGGTGGTTATCATCCCCAGGTGCAGCGACCCCGACGTCTCCTTACACCATCTTCGTCCCTCGCCTGCCGTCCGTCTCTGTCTGCGTGCCGTGTGCCCGCTGCTGCTCGACTGCCCGATCCGCTCCCACGCCTGACGACACTGCGAGCTCGAGGGTTGCGCTTGCCTGCGACCGCCCGCTGTGATTCGCCCAACGCACCCCCGACTGCGGGAGATCCAAGCTTGTACTTGTACTCGAGGCCAGCCAGTGCCCAAAAACCCGCCCATACGCACCCCATCATTCGCTCCGCCTGCATCCTCCACCAAAACGTCTCCCAATTATCACTGCAGCCGTCGCTGCATGCGCATTCCTTACCATCCGCCTCTCTGCTAGTGCGCGACAACACGTCCATTCTCCTCTCCCAGCTATCTCTTGCCAGGGCCCATATCAGGCCCCGTCACTCCCACCCGCTGCCCTGCGTCGCCCACCAACGCGCCTGTAACTGTTCCGTCTCCAGCACACGGACTGCTGCATCCACCCCTTACGGCGGCTGCGCAACTTGCAGCCCTCCTTGGCCCTCTTATCCTTGGTCTGCCTTGTGCGACGCGCCAATCGCCCGCTTTTTCGCGTGCGACTTCGACCTTCCCGGCTGCGCCCGCTAAAAGTTGACCTGGCATAACCACGTTTCGAAGCTGTTTTACACCCAGGCAGCACCCGCCGCCGCGTCCGCCTCGACAGTGCTCACCTGCGATTCTGACGCTTCTGGAAACCGCCCCAACTGCCCGTCTCGCCCCTCTCGCCGCCGCAGCCTCGACCGCACCTCTTTGTTCCCAACCCGGCACCCCCAGCAACGCGACGACAAAGGAAGAAATGGCCGCTGGGCCTAGTCCAAGCAGCACGAGTCCCTCGAATCTGTCCAACAGCCCCTTCATGCACGGCTCCCTCAGCAGCTCCACCTCGTCCTCGCCGCCGAAGCCCTTTGCGTCCCAGCATACCATGACCGCAGACGTCTTCTCGCCATCGCATACCTACGCCATGTCTGGCGCATTCGCAGACCGCCGTCAAGCAGACAAGAACGGGCTCTCCATGTTCTCGCCTTTTGGCGACCTCGAAAGCAGCCCAGAGCCCAGGGCCCGCCACACCATCTTCCTGCGCAAGCTCCCTAGCAGCAGTGATCGCGAGGCTGTACGCAACATTCTGCTGTTTGCAAAAGACCTCATCGACTGCGAGATGGTCCCCCAATCCAGGTTCAAAGATGACAAGGGTTTCGCGGCAGCCGTTGCTCATTTCCAGACATACGAAGGCGCAAAAGAGGCGCGCGACCTCTTGAACGGAAAGCGAAATGCCACAAATGATGCGACACTGATAGTGGATATGGTGCAAGATACTCCCCCAGGTGCTTTCGGATCGCGACGCAACACAGTCGACAGCGCATCTACGCGACAGGGTTCGATCGCCAATGGGATCGCCGGCGCTGCCACCAATGGGCGACAATCGTCGCGATACAATGGGACTTTCCAGAACATGGAGAAGATGTCCCCACCGAATGGAACCCCCGGTCTTGGCAACGGGGAATTTCCCGTCTCGAACCTCTTCTCGCCAACATCGCCAGTTAACGCTACATTTGCGAGCCGCAACGTCGGCAAGTCTGTCATCAACGACGAGGCTGACGATGATGATGGTCTGCTCAACGATCCTCTCGGCTACGCCACAGGTGGACCCCCTGCACAGTCTAGCATGCAGCGTCGGGCCACAAATCCGAACCCATCCATACCCGTGACCCGATTTGGGTCCCTCTCTTTGAACACCAACGGAGTCAACGGCATGAGCTCTCCACCGCTGCCAAATTATGCCTCTCCACGATCTGGTGCAAACATGCAGTCACCCGGCAATGCATTGTCTGCCATGTCTCCCCACACAATTCCATCGGGTTTGAGCACGGGGTCCAACAGCAGTTACCAGCAATACTCACAGCATTTTACGCGACCAAACATGCCGCCTGCCAATCCTGCCGACCAGAACCCGCCATGCAACACTCTGTATGTGGGTAATTTGCCCATGGACACCTCCGAGGATGAACTGAAAGCTGTCTTTTCCAAGCAGCGCGGGTACAAGAGGCTTTGTTTCAGAACGAAGCAGAATGGCCCTATGTGCTTCGTCGAGTTCGAGGATACATCTTTCGCCACCAAGGCGCTCAATGATCTCTACGGATACTTGCTACACAACAGCGTCAAGGGCGGCATCCGGTTGAGCTTTTCCAAGAACCCACTCGGCGTGCGAAGTGGCCAGAACGCGAGCATGGGCCCTGCCTCTGCCATTTCGCCTTCGACACCATTGTCAGGGTTTGGAAGCAACGTAGGGGCCCCACCTGGCTTTTCTACCGCCACGGGACCACCGCCAGGTTTGTCGGCGCCTCCGGGACTTTCCACCCCAGTCTATTCCAACGGCTCTTCGGGCTTCGGTATGCATTCCAACGGTGGCTTCGGCGTTGCGCATAACGACATGAACGGTGGCATGCGCCAGCCACTCGCCGCCAGTGTTGCTGGCAATGGTTTTGGTGCCATGGGAGGAGGCTACTCTTCTTACATGATGGGACGTTGAAGCAGAGAGCCCATCTGCTATGCCATTACGAGTGATGAATCAGGAGTTTGGGGGAGCAGTCATCACCGAGCATTTGCACCATCTTTGTTTCATCCATTGTTGCGTTATATCCTGTCACTTCAGTCATTGCGAAGGTGTTGATTCGGATCTGTCTTCATTTCTTGGTTTGAGCAAGGGCATGGGTACCGGCGCGGATATTCTGACGACCAAGCGTTCGTCGGACTTGGACTTCGTTTCGAGCATACAGCGATGATTCCCCCTGTGCGATTGTATCCCACAACACGGTTTGCTTGGAGTCGGCGTTTAAGATGGTCTGCACACTTGTTGTATTTTTTTTTCTTCTTCTCCACAACGACTTCATGACGCTTTACCCATCGTTGCTTGCTATTTTCTAGTCAGGACTGGGAAAAGCAGGAACGCATGAGAGCTATGGACAAGGCTTTGTCCGGGCATCAGGTGCATCCTTTGAGTCATTATTTCTCTTGTCTCTGTTCCCCTAGCATGTTCGACAGACTTGCACACTTGATACGGCGCTATCGAAATGGACTCGCATAGCTTTGGCTTGGTTACAACGGACAGTATATGTGTAGGAGCTCTCTGTTGCATGGCGGTCGATTGTTTGCACTATCCTATCTCTTTTATTGGGCTTTGGTTTGGTTTTATTCATACTGTAGACGCGCATACACGCTCCGCAGATGTCGGAGTCGTGTGCTGTACTGTCCTTACAACAATTCAGTGAGCATAACTTCCCCCTACCACTTTGGAACCTCTTGTAGGAGGCAATACTCCAGAATTTAATGAACTTCTCCCTCGCAATGTACCGGATCTTGAGTAATTCCGATGGACTGTGTATGCTGTAGATGTGTGGACAAGGGGTGACAGCTAGAAAATTGGTCGTTTCGCTTCGCTAGACATGCGACAATCCAATCGCTGTCACCTTACTCACCATCCTTCCGCTTGATCAATTGTAACAGTCACTTGCGCCTTGAATTTGAATCGGGTGCGGATCGACCTTCAAACGGCCAAGATATTGCCGCTGGATAGGCGCACGTGGCCGTGTGAAAGATGACGATGGCTTGCAGCTCTGAAACAGCTTGTGGGTGACAGGACCTGCAGCTTTCGACCACTGTCGGGATCTTCTAGAAGTCGAGCAATTTCCCAAAACATGATAGCTTACAATCAGGGTGGTCTCGCAATCACGATGGTCCGAGAACAGGCTGTGGTGCCAAGCCGCCAATTTGTCGAGCTAGCGTGAGATGGATGTTTTTTCGTGTAGCACTTCGAGCATCTTCACCTACAAACAACACCCCAAACTACTGTCCAATTGCAAACTCTTTTCGCCACACCCCATTCGCGTCAATGCGATAGCATATAACACAATGCCACCCCGGTTATGCTCTGCACACCTTTCTGCCCCTCCCACGTCATCGCCTCTTTCTTCCTGCTCATCAGTCCGCCCTCAGTGCCTGTCACAGCACGCACAATCATCACGACAGTTTTCACAGACATCATGTCAACAAGTGACACTAAGACGGCGGAAGTTTTATGAATGGATGAATGGCCCTGGAAAGCAATTGAAGGAGCCGCTGCCGGGGTCCACCAATTATCTGGGAGCGTACGACAAATTCGGCAATCTGGTTCGAGCGGAACCGGGCTGGCAACGAGATGCTGCAAAGAAGGATGCTGCGACAACGCCAGCGCAACCGGACATGAAGGCTCAAGAGGTCACAAAGGACCCCGATGCTGAAAAGGTTCCCGAGGGCCAGGAAGACCTCGACGAAATCGAGGCAAAGGTCCTCGAAGGAGAGGCCAAGGAGATTGACGCAAAGTCAGAGAAGAAGAAGCCAAAAGACCCCAGCAAGCTACCACCGGAAACGGCGGAAGATTTGCGACCCTTCCCCTTGAACCAATATTTCAGAAGCCAACCTGTTCTGAGCGAAGACTTGCGAGAAGCAATATACAACCGCGTCAAACGAGATGGTGCTACCGTGTCGCTCGCTAGTGTCGAGTTCGGCGTCAGCAACGAGCGCGTTGGCGCTGTCGTGCGATTAAAACAGATGGAGAAGGAATGGGTAGCACAGGTATGTCTCCTCCCTCTTTTGCCTTCCTATGACATGATGAGACAACTTCAAAATTCGATTAGTCTTTAAGACATCTACATGGTTACAAACCGAGTCATGCTCTTGCTGAACGTCACCAACCAACTCGCGTCCTGTTACACACACATCTACTCGCCCGTGCTCGACTAACATGGACATCAGGGCAAGTACCTTGCTATTCCTTACACCAAAGCCGTCCTCGATATGCTCCCAACGACACCATACATCGACCCCTCGAAAGCAGAGAACAAGGGGAAGCGCCCCATCGTACATGAACCTATCAATGACCTCATCGTCCACCCCGCCACCCGCCAACAACTGTTTGTCCCTGTCTCCGAATCCCGCCATTTCACCCGCGTCGATGCTGGCAAGGCATTCGACAACAACCTCCTCCCCGCCGACGCGCGCATCCCACACCCCGAGCTCGTACAAGCGGAGCGCGAGCTTGCCGAAGGGCTGACCTTCGAGCAGCGCACCAAGCTAGCCGAGGAGCGGCTACAGGTGGAGGACGCTGAGAAGCGCAAGCAGGAGGGGAAGAAGCAGGCGGAGTTGCGCGCACTCAAGGTGGTGCCGAAGAGGAGATGGGACTTTGTGTTCCAGGATGTGAGCGTGGAGTCGGTGGGCAGGGATGGAAGGAGTCACAAGGGCGTTGGCTGGCGGTATGGTGTGCCGCATCAGGACCGGAAGAAGGGGCAGGTCAAGATACCCACCAAGGTGGAGGCGTAGAGTTGTTACGATATTTGTGTATATGTATGATGTATATGAGCAATACTGCATTGCCAAACAATACCATGAGTTGAATCACACCATGCTTACGACGTTCTTCCAGTTGACACTTTCGACTCGACAAAGTCGTCGGCCCGGAAAAGTTGACACATGCATACACTTCACCGTTCAAAGAAGTCCCAACACGAAGGTGCGTTCCCCGCAGTTTGGCTTCAGGATGCGATTGCGCCTTGCATATGCTTCTTGCTGGATCTGGCTATGATTCTAGGTGGTCCCCTCCGTGCCAGAAACATCGGCTATCTCTACGGCATGCGCATGTATCGGTACCCAATACGAGGTCATAGGATGTGTCCGTCTCACCGCGCCACCATGAGGAATGTCGTTGAGTCGCCTCGCAGCGCGCCAGGCTTGCTGTTCGTCGTCGACACATCGATGCACTCGTCACATGTTCAATCCATCTCTTCGCGCCACTCAACGCGATGCTCAAATCTAGACCCCCAGAACTCATGAAGTCCATGTGCCCTTCTCCCACTGAACCCAACTCTTCCCTGCCCCCAACACCTCACCGATACTGCACCTTCTGACCCCCTCTCTTCTCCATCTTCGCCTGCCTCTTACTCGTCCCCGCCGCACCCGGCTGCGGCACCCCCGCCGCATCCGTGAACCCGCCCTTCATCCCCGTATACGTCGTCCACGCCGCATACACGCTATACAGCGGAATGACGCCCCACAGCCACCACGCCCAGTCGCCCGTAACCGCTACGAAGAACACGACGCCATATGTCCAGTAAACAACATCCCACATGTACTCTGTCAGCCCTTTGCTGTCGAGGTCGGAGCCGGGACGCGCGACGCCCCCGTCGGGGGTGTAGGTCGGGCGGGATTGGCGCTCGAAGAGGAATTGGATGGCGAGTTGGGGGGAGGAGAGCAGGAGGTAGAGGAGGAGGGAGCGGCGGGTGTAGGTGGAGTGGTAGAAGAGGGGGCGGAGGAGCCAGTAGAGGGTGTGGAAGAAGAGGGTGAGGTAGAGGGTTTGGTTGAGGCGAGCGGAGTTGGAAGCGGCGAGGGTTTTGGTGGCTTTCTGTGGGGATGAATCAGTCTTGTGTTGAAGAAGTAAGACATGGATATAATGTCTAGTTCAAGAGTGTTCAAGGCACTGGAATGCAATGGAGGATTGGTAGATGTAGACAAAGCGTTGTTGGTATGGAGTGCTTGTAGCATGTGCTGAAGAGTGGCAATACATACTTGCGCCATTGTGAAGGCTGATCAAAATTTACACTCCCTTTGTGAGATCCTCAGTCCGCTCAGATGGTAAAGTTGAAGAGTGAATGTGCGGTGACGTCGAGGCTGGGAGCGATTGGACTGCTGGGGTTGTGCGGCCAAAGAAAGGCTCCTTCCTTGTCCGTCGCTGTGATTGGCCCCAGGAATCCCCGTCGCGCTTTCCAACAACAAGCCCCAGCTTCTCACGATCAACAACACCGTCTGGAATCACTGCAGCCGCCCGCGACTCCTGCTGCACCTTGAGATGGTCGCCTGACTGCCTCGACTCTCCTTCACCTCTGCTGCGTCGGTCTGTTTGCCAATTTGCTTTGTCGAACAACAACCCGCCGCGTTCACCTAGCAACCGCCTCGACGTTCACCGAGACACGCCTTCCACACCAAACAACACGACCCTGTCAAACACTGCACCTCGACCTCGCCGCTCCCATGACGATATAATAGGAGAAGCTCCCGCCGATCTTCACCTCCATCCCTTGGCACAGGTCGCGACCGTCTTCACAACAGTCGCCCGCCATGTCACCGCCGCCGAGTGGTGTGAATGCCCAGCTGCGGCAACTCATACACTACCACCTTGACAACGGTTTCACTGAAAACGCGCTCTTTCTCGCCGGCCGCCTACACGCCCTCGAGCCCCGCAACGCCGACGCTGCGCATCTGCTGGCGCTTTGTAATCTTCGACTCGGGCGGTACAAAGCCGCCTACGATTACTCAAAGTCAAAGGGAGTGCAGTCGCAACATCTTGGATGTGCATACGTCTTTGCGCAAGCATGCTTAGGGCTCGAGAAGCACGATCAGGGCATCCAGGCTTTGGAGAAGGCGCGAAGTCTCTGGGCGGGTCGCAATCACTGGAGTAAGCGCGTCGTGGCGGCTATTTGGCGACGGACATACTGACTGGCGCAGACAAACATTCTGAGACCTCACGGCGACACGTACCCGACGCTGCAGCATGTTACTGCATATTAGGCAAACTCTACGCGGCGCACGACAACAATCAAAAAGCTATTGACAACTTCGTAGCTTCGCTCAAGATCAACCCCTTCATGTGGGATGCCTTTACCGGCCTCTGCGACCTAGGCGCTGCCGTGCGCCCACATAACATCTTCAAGATCACCCCGGATATGCTCGCATCGATATCGCAAAGCGCAGCAAATGGAACAGCGTACCCCGCAGCGGCGGTTCAAGAGAGTTCTGATGCCAGAAATCCATTCGTCTCAACTCCGGATGTGGACCCTTTCAATCCTTCAACGCGGCAAGGAGGAGACGTTGGACTCAACTTGGGGGGGTCAAACCTTCTGTCGCGGTTGAATGGCAGCAACACGGTGACGAACGGTGCATATCAGAATCTTGAAACACCCGTTGCCAACGGCCAGGGTTTCAACGACGAAGATATCATGATGGGCGAAGGCGGAGGCCCGGTCATGAACGAGCAGGCGCCCGAGATCCAAATCAATCAGCCACCACTACTGCGCAAGGGACGGCTGAACTTCAATGCTCCTGAGGACCCGCCGAAGATGCGCCCAATCACATCGCGAGCGCGAACGAAGACCATTCCTGAATCTGACCAAACAGATATACCGCGGCCGATCAACCAGAATGGTCATAAGAGGACCGTGTCAGGCCATTCGACCCAGCACAGCCAGGCTGGAAGCACCCAGTCCACAGACCCCACAGCCGCGCCCCCACGAAGAAGTGTACGGATACTCAATTCAGTCACCACTAGCTTCCGCACAGGAAGCAGTCGAGTGGCAAACGCAACAAGCAGAGAACCGGAGACGAAGGAGCGGAGAGAGCTTCGGAAAGTGAAGGCGACTGGAACGAAGGGCAAGACGGGCACAGGATCGACAGTGGGCAGGGTCGTCAGCGGAAACCGCAATCCTCAGTTTGATGTCTCAGACTCCACAAAACCTCAGTCTAGGCCAACGAGCGCAGCAGCGTTCAATGGACCACCGCCTCGAATGGCTCAGCCATCTGACACCGCGCGGGAACAGGAAGCCTTGAACTGGCTGCTAGGCCTTTTGCTCAAGATTGGGTCCGGCTACAGACATCTCAGCAAGTTTGACTCGAAGAAAGCTTTGGAAACATTTGCAACGGTTTCGACAGCTCAACGCGACACACCTTGGGTACTGGCACATATCGGCAAGGCTCATTACGAGCGAGAGCAGTACTTCGAAGCCGAGGAAGTGTTCAAGAGGATACGAGAAAAGGCGCCGTCATTCCTGGAGCACATGGAGGTCTACTCTAATACATTGTGGCAGCTCAAGAAGGAGGTCTCACTGGGACATCTTGCACATACATTGATGGACCAGGATCGACTTTCACCACAGGCTTGGTGTGCACTGGGGAACGCAAAGTCGCTGGACCGGCAACATGACGATGCCATCCAGTGTTTCAGCCGAGCTTCACAGCTTGATCCGAAGTTTGCGTACGCGTTCACATTGCAAGGTCACGAGCATGTGACCAACGAGGAATTCGACAAGGCTATGGTCGCCTTCCGAGGCGCGATCAGCGCAGATATCAGGCATTACAATGGCTGGTATGGCTTGGGCAGCGTCTACGAGCGAATGGGCAAATTCGATGTAGCCGAAAAGCACTATCGAGAAGCAGCACGCATCAATCCGAACAATGCTATGATTCTTGTACGGATTGGAGTGGTAAGTTTGACAGACCCGTTGCATTGAAGCCTTACTAATTCTCCAATAGATGCTTGATCGCCTAAAGAAGACCGAGCCCGCCTTGATGCAATTCGAATCCGCCCTCAGAGTCGATCCCATGTCCAAGATGGCTCGCTTCCGCAAAGCACAAGTTCTACTCAAACTCGGTAGCCCTGGCGACTCAGTTCAAGAGTGTCTAATTCTGAAGGACATCGCGCCCGAAGACCCCAACGTCCACTTCCTGCTTGGACGATGCTTCAAGAAGCTGGGCGACCGCGCCAATGCGATACGCCATCTGACGATCGCAATGAACCTGGATCCGAAGTCCCATGGCATCATCAAAGAGGTCTTGGAGAGCATCGATCAGGACGACGACGGCGGCTGGAGCAGCGAAGACGAGCGATGAGGCCTTTTCACACACCTATAAATCGAACATTGTCTTTCTGCACCTTGATACCCCTTGGATCCGACGTTTCCGTCGCGCAAAAGCTCTCCCTATCCATACCTGAGTATATCATAATCCTCGAGCGCAGCGCGCACACCACCAAGAATCACCACCGTTATACCCCCCTTCTTCCCTCATCATTCATCGATCGATCGAATGATCATTCGACAGCATTCCCCGGAGCATACTGCGGAGTAGGAAAGCGAACATTTTGTTATTTTGGCATGCATTTTTTGGAGAATCCTCGTGTGCAGTTGCACGCGAAAGCAAAGCATGGGCATTTGGCGTTTTAAGGGCGAAGTTTCTTGCATGCACGATGAAGAAGCCTTGACTTTGGAAAGGATCTTGGATGGAATGGGATGCGCATGAGGGTATGATTCTTATGAGGTCTTTCGCAGGAAGAAGAAAGAGCATTCTTGCAGGGAAGGGAGAGGTGAGGGGGATGGGGATGTGTATAGTAGATGAAAGGGCAAGAGAGAAGAAATGCATGAGTGGATAATGAGTGCGTGTGAGTGGAATGTTGTGTGGATGTGATGTGATGTGATGTGATTGAGATTTTGCGTTTTGAAGTATTGATGAGAGAGCATAAAGGAGCTGTGAGACAGCACCTATGTTGTGTGGACGAGAATGTTCGTTGGCTACGCGTCTCGCGACGAACACGAGCAGATGGCCGTTCGATACACGAGTATCAAAATGCATACCGTGGTGTTACATACAATTCATCGAATGGTGCTGCGGGTGGAGCGGAGTCGAGAGATCAGAGCTGTAGAGTTGCGTGGAGGAAGTAGTAGTGTATCCTTGGAAAGATGCTGAGCTGCACTAAGGGCAATGTCTTTGATTGCTTGTCGGTCTACTATAAGAATGCAAAATGCGAAATCAGATGTTGTCAAACGAAATGGGGTGTTTCCGGATGGCGGATGGAGGAGGGATCAGATGTCCAGCAAGCAAGCTTAAGACCTAATGTCGCAATGTTTGGTCATATGACCAGAGTTTGATGCCGTTGTGATGACATGTTGTGCGGTCATGGCTGAGGAGTCAAAGCTGCCACTGCCAACGTACTCGTGCAGCAGTCATATATTCATGGCTACAGTAGTGTTGATGACGAGTGTTCGGGTATGTGAAGTGGCATTGAGAACATTATTTACTTGGGTTGAGGCGCTGTGGTATGTTCAGAAACGTGGGTAGGCTACGTGAATTATGTGTCAGAGTTTTGGATGAATGTCTGGCATCAAATTGTTACTGAACCAGAAATATGAGAAGAAGACTTGATGTCAGTTGCTGTTATGGAACGCCGGTGACATTCTGGAGATGGACTCGTTTGTGACCGTAGATGAAAAATCAGGTCGAAGAAGCCTGGCTGTTTATAGCTGGTTGACAGGCTCAGAGGCAGTCTAGCTCTCCAAAGCCCGCTCTATATCATATGATATTGGGTGTGGGATACTCAGTGATTGCTGCTTCTTTCCTCATACATACACTGGGCTGCTACAAGGCATGCGGGAACGGTGAAGGCGTCAAGCTTCGGTGGCCAGCTTTAGAAGCAGACTCAAAGTACAAGCACTCATCTCAAGCTATACAGCTATAGCTACCCCTTCGTCGTTCGAGTCGCGAAAACTAACAATGCTCTCGAGATGGGCCATCTCAACATTTCCATGTTTTCGTCCATTTTTCCCTTAAGTGATTCATCACTACATTCTTCCAGCCCACCGAGACCGCTCGTCCCTGAGTACCACTCTCATCTAGACCCCACTGTGAATGAGATCCATCTCCGCTTCAAGCTCTTTAATTGATTGAGAAAGTGGCGCTAATAATAGCTTTACCTGCTTCTCATATCCACGATCAGGAAAGATCTTGACACGGCGTTGCGATCCCGCGAAGTGTGAATCGAGCCGCGCCACCATCCTGTAAAAATGGTTCCGGTATTCCAGTAGCTCTCCGACCGTTTCCAAGAGCTCCCATTCATGGACGACCACGCGAATATCCGAAATGCGGGGGTCATAGCCGTATTGCTCATTGCCCAGGAAGCCCAACAGGTCCTCATAATAGGTTGTGTAATTGATGTCGTAATTAGCGTCGATAACGGTGCGGGGTACTCGAGACATATCCAGAGTCTGGATATGACGGGTGAAGAATTTGCAGGCTAGGATCGCGTGGTCGAGGTCGTTGTGCTGGTAATATGATCGTAGATTAGTAGGTGGCTCCAGGCCCTGGAGTTGCAAGCTCGCTGCCTCTTTCTTCGACAGCGTCAGCAGCTGTGATACATCCAAGGTGTGATATATGTGGGTTGAGGTCGTCCATTGTGCAGAGTGTGTGTAAGAATGCTCAATGGAACTTCGGGATGTTGAAAGCCGGTGTAGGAGTTGTGAGAGCAAAGCAAGTGAGAGCAAAGCAAGTGAGAGCAAAGCAAGTGAGAGCAAAGACATCAAGAAAGAACCTCGTTTGAACAGAGTGAGAAGCGAGTCAAGCGTTTGGCTCAAACAGGGAAGGTAAAGGCAATTATGACCCAAGGGTGCTTTCACTCATCCACAATTTCATTGATCTTGCTGCTCGATATACTCCTTCGCAGGTAAAGTAATGACGTGTTCAGATATTGTATCACTCCACTAACAAGTTCACTTCAGTTCCCAATTCCGACCGGCTTGAGTACTGTCATCATGCTTGGTCTTGCAGAGACGAGGAGAGAGCTCGATGTGCTGTGGTGCCCCTCACCATGATTCCGTCTTAAGTTTACGCAGATCATCCCAAGAACGTAATACGAAACCAGAAAGTACAGTAGCTTGATTGAGCAGCAACTTCTGAAGCCAAGACACTCTGAAAACAAGTACATATGCTTAGAGCTCAACCAATGGAAATGCGCTCATCAGTCCGAATCTGTCGGCGGATTTCTGCAACGCTTTCTCTCGCTCAAGCGGCTGTCCTGGACAGCCCATGACGATTTGAAGAACACCGGTCACGTCTATGCGACAGAAGATATCTCTGAGCACCAACAAGGAAGCTAGAGCTTGCAAATACGACACTCTCAGCCGACAGAGACACATCTGAAATATCTGGATCTGAGCGTCTACTACTGGGTGAAAACGGAGTCGCTTGACTACCTGAGGCACGTCTTGTCGTGCGAGACCTTTCGGAATTTGTCTTGTCTGCGGCGACTCTACGTGTCTTACACTTCTATCTTCAGCCAGACGGGTCCTCAGTCGCTTCATGACATGCTTCGACCATCGTAGATGCCGCCCTCGACGCTCGAGTCACCAGGGCTACAAATTCCAAGAATTGTCTTATATCAATGGCTTGCAGGGTCGCAATACCATGCAGCCGAGGTTCCTTGCCCGGAAAAAGTGGATAGCTTTTGCAAGAGCTCATTCGGCCATAGCTATGAGCTCTTTGCCGTCACCTTTCATGAGCATCCTGCTATGACTGCGCCAAGTGTCTTCACATCCATCTTGACCTCCAATCTGACGACAACAATTGGCAGGCCGAGTGGGACGACTATGATCTTGCTGCCCTCGATCTCGCTGCGTGGCAAGAGTCTTTGGAGGCGCTGATGCCTGGCAGGCTTTAGTATCGGTGCAGTAATTCATCATCTATGTGCTGACAAGTTCTAGGCATATGTATCAGGCCGAAGGGACAAATTTAATGTGCTCAGTGTATACAATGAGGCATCGACGATGGCACTTGGCGACGATGCAATGGCCAGTATGTGAAAAGTAAAGCTGGACCTGGCAACATGTTCGTATCATTGAGAGTGGAAAGAATTGTCCCGTCTTGCGTGGAGAACGCAAGATGTATTGAATATATTTCATTTCGCACAACTTCGATGGATAGGATAAGTGGTGAGATAGGTAGTACTTTTCGTATGACATCCCGTTCTTTCGTTCATGCGGCGCCTTCGTGGTGATGCTTGAGGTGTCGAAGTAAATTATCTCTGCGCGAGAATTTTTTTCGGCAATCTGGATTTGTACAGTGCCACATTCCGACAGCGGCCGTATGTTTAGCAAGGACATGACGATGAAGGTCCGCTTTGAGCCCGAATTTTGCTGTGCATCCGACGCTGTTGCACGGATATCGCTTGCCATGTATGCGATTCATATGTGCATTGAGCTGTCCCCTGATTTTGAATGTCGAGCTGCAGTGTTCGCATTGGAGCATCGGCGTTTTCTCTAATCTCTTCCCTTCTCCCTCGCCAACCTCTATTATAAGAGAACCTCCTTCCTTTACGCTAAGGGTGCCATTATGCGCAGTCCGAACATGATCTCTGAGCTTGTCCAGTCGATAGAATGCTTTTTCACATCCTGTAATATCGCATACGAACTTCGACTCTTGATGTTTTTGGACGTGTCTTCGCAAGTCGCCTATGCGTCCAAAAGACTGATCACACGTATCACACTCGAAACGCTCATCTTCCTGGCCTGTCGAACGACCTCCTTCTGTGTCGTAGGCGCTTTGGTCCGGAGTACTTGCACCAATACTGCCCGGCTCGAAATCAGACAATACCGTCTGTGATCTGGATATTGGTTTCACCGCAACTTGTGGAGCTAATCTTTCGATTGGCAATTTCTTTGGCAGAGACCAGTCTTCTTGATAAGATGACCCAAGCACGATAGATGAAGCATATGACTTCAGAGAACTTTCAGTAGATAGTGTAGTTGACGTTCTTCGATGCCTGATGGGGACCTCATTCTTACGAGGTACAGCGATGGAAGCGCCGAGCTCTGGGTGTTTGTTTCTATAATGCTTCAACCGTGCATCTTTTCGCTTGAAAGTTTTGTCACAATGCTTTGCTGCGCAAAGATAAACGGTTTCTTTTCCACGAGGGCCATGAACGAGTTTCATGTGCCTGTGCATAGAACCTTGCCCGTACGGTCCACTGAAAGTAGTGTCACAAGACGGACACTCTAGTTTTATGCCTTCGCGATCTTTCGATGAGTATGTATGTCTCATCGATTCAATGGAAGCATCGCCTCCGGATGGACGGCCGAACATTCGCTCAGGTAAAGTTGAGCCTTGACGCTCCGCCTCCAAAGATCCGTGTAGATATTGCTCAAGAGACGAGACATTACTGTCGCCTTTCCCTAAACCTTCTTCGACCCACACAGCTGAGGGCACTTTGTGGCTTCCGGGGAGTTCCGTACTCTTACGCTTGGCCCCCAAATCGTCGAACATTTCAGAGTAATTTACAGCGGCCAAGCTGGAGGGCTCATGGCCTATGTCGAAGTGTCGCCGAGCTTCTAATATCGAGTCTAGATCTCCCAATTCTTCATGACCATGTGTACCCCGTGTCTCATCATATGGGACAGTATCAAGAATCGACGACAACCATTCGTGGTCGTTCACGGAAGGCAAGAAGTTCCCTTGTATAGCCGATCTGGGCCTCGTATGCTGGCCCGATGGGCTCAGAGCCATGACTGCGTCATCCAGACAGCTCGCGTTGAACATCTCCGGATGATCGCCGTTGTCCTTCGATTCACGACCGTACGCACTCGACGCCGCCTGTACGTATTCCCTGGGCTCACTATGGAACGGAAGACCCCACCATTCCGGAACGTATTGAGGCTTCCCCGACGGGAAAGGAAGATCGTAGTCATGCTCGATAGAAGGGCCACTCCCGGGGCCTACAGCTTTGCTCTGTTCGTGGCTCATTGAATACCGGTTCTTCGCGCTGGTGAACGGTAAGCGGGGTTTTCTGTCTGCGAACGCGTATACCTTATTGAATACAGCAGTCTAGCATGTATGTATCATACACTTCGAACAGAACCAGCCTCGTTCTTGGGCACGAAGACTTCATTGGCACAGTCGACAACATGTGTGCTGGTGGCGCGGTTCTTTCAGTGTTCTGAAGTAACAGATGAGCAGCCGCAGGCTCGCTTGGTCACACAGGCTTGGCACATACTCATCAGATCCGGGGCCCCGCGCCCCTGGCGGGGCTATTTACCACCGCGTGAGTAGTTGATTGAATCTAATAGTCTGGATATCATATCGCAGTAAACAAAATGATACAAGCACGTAGCATTGAACGGCGCTATCCTTCAAATGGACTGAGTCGGAATCATGGCATGTGTCCACAAACATTGGTGGACGTGGAAAAGCTTCGCATCACGATCGAAAGCACGGAAATTGTAACGAACATGCGAGTTTCTGGCATTTCTAATGATAATGTTATCTTTCGCAAAGATTTTCTTGTCAGCAAATGGCTTGAGCCAGGATTGTAGCGCCAACCGAATGTCACGCGCAAGATTATGCGGCGGGGTTGCTGCGGCAGGAAAGCTGTCAGCCACGGCCTTGGAGAACAAAAAATGACGGCCGAATAGATGGACAAGCTGTGAGAACCTCACAAGTGTACGGCGAAACTGCTTGAAACAGTTGTTCATTTTCTGCTCATATCAAGGATGCTGCTCCGCTGGCGCTGACCGTCTTGAACGCCCAAAAGCGGGGGGGAGGACCTCGAGTGCCTCGCCATCCTCGCTTCCACATGCAGCGTGCCAATTGGCGGTGCTGGCCAGTCACACTGCAGTAAGTCGAGGCTCTGCAGGCGGATTCTCTTTGCGCGCTCCTCGATGCCTCGTCCATCAGCTATCTCGCAGCGTCCGTGTTCTTTGAGTGCTCCCGAGCCATTATATGTTCCTGGGCTTGTCTCGCAAGCGGCATAGCAAAGAACCATCTACATTACTACCCTTACTTAGCGGTAAGTGCGCGCGATCCCAGGTCGTTGGTTTTCGGAGTGGGGTACAGCTGACGGTCGTGGCAGTTGTTGAGAAATTCTAGCACTCGTGTCAACATGTCGGACAACAGCAGTAATGACCCCCAAAAGTTGTGTCGCACGACGCAATCATGCTGAACTGCTTCCAGGACAAACGATCGGAGAGAACATTGTGGTCAGCTCATCGATGCGTGCTGGTGGAGCGCCTAGAGACGACAATGCCACCTTGGCCAACGAAATCGACGCTTCCACGAATGCTAGTTCACAGGCTGAAGACAACATCGATCAAGGCAATGTTGCGATTGCAGCAGATAGTGGTAGAAGCGGACCGTGTATGTGCTACCTACTTCATTAGCTCGAGTAGCGCTGCCTACCTGTTGATGTATAGCAGCGAAGAGCGATAGGCTCTGCATGCAATACCATGGCCGCTATCGTGTGTATGGATACGTCGAGTGTCTTTGCTTACAACCAAAAGCTGATGCAGCAGCAGTGATGTCGTGGGGTAGCGAGACCCTTGATGTGGACGACACTGTGCGCGCGGAGAGTGACCTTGGAGACGATCTAGATGGATCCACTGCAGTTGCGGAGACGAGGCAGAGTGGAACCGCGGTCGGTAGTGAAGTATCCGAAGAAGGATTCATCGCCAATTTCCCAGGAGAAGGTTTGGCATTGATGGTTGCGATACGCCGTGTTGCCCAACCGCGTAGGCGGCCTAGTATGTTGCCAGGGCTTGCTGATGAAGCAATTCTCCTAATTTTTGAGACTGGCCATGCAGCACAGGATAGCCGTCGCGACTTGATGGGCATAGGTGCCTTGTTCGGAAAGTACATTGATCGTGGTCGTCTCGATGCATATACCGACGAATACCTCGACCCAGCAGCGATGAAGCGTCTTTTTGACAACGATGGCGACCACGGCGCTGAGGTTGCCAGTAGCGCCAGTCTCCAAGAGGCTTAAGCCGCGATCGAAGAACTCTCGTCGTGAGGAAAAGCTGCGCAACATCGTAGCCAGGATGAGGCTGAGCAGCATTGAAGAGGTCAAACGCGAACGTTGTATATTTGGTCCAGTTTGTTGTCTTCCACGCAGAACAAGATCCACTGTATCGTCTCGCATCTCCGTTGTTGTTCGTCATTGTTCGTGGTACTCTAGCCTCCTCGATATCAGTGACGTTGTCGTACGCTCCTGCATTGTGGAATCCTCATCCAGAATAAGAGCAGCCAACCAGCAAGTTGAGGACCATAAAGAAGCAGCAAGATGTTTTTTGTGTTTAGGATGCATCCATCGGAAGAGGTCGTAGAAGTCATATATCAGCTAGGCATACAACATCTTGACTGACATGATGCATGTCTTCTGCCAACCAGTTGGCCAATCAGAGTCATTCGAATGTCGAGTACTGTCCTCGGGGTTCAATAAAGCTTCCGTGGTGCTAGAAAAAAGGCCGAAGAACGAAATCTGAAGATATCAAGAGCAGCAATGAAGAATTGGCGCTCATATTGAGCTCTCTGAGGTCGTATGTGCCTCAATTGTGTGTGAAGAGATGTCGATATCACTAGGAGAGCCTCAATCTCCATTGAAGGACGTTAGCATGATTGGCCGCCCGTCCTCGATTATGCCTCCATGATCGTTGAACACGTCGTCCTTCGAATCGCTCATTGGTCGCCTGCTGCAAAGTATGCCTCCGCAGCCATATATGGCATAGTGTCAAGACCTTTACTTGGTTCTTCTACTGCAACAGGCATGGTGTTCCGATTGTGCATTGGTCGCTTGCTCGAGCTGTAGTTCAGGCATGATTTGTCGGGTTGTGATTGGTGCAGCCTTGTTAGAGGACTGCGCCAACCGGCTTTTCGTTGGTCGCCCTTGGGAAGGTATGCCTCACGACAACGAAGGACGCATTCGTGCCCTGAACTCCGGTATGCCTCAAGATGACCCGAGACTCGAGAGACATCAGATCACGTGTGGTCAGATCAATGACAATGCAAAAGTTCATTTGCTCAATACAGCAGTGGAAAGCTCAACGCGAAAGAAACTTGGCATCCATTTCAGGCTTAGCGCGGAACCACAAATGGACCTCAAAACTTTTCAGAGTGCTTCTCGAAAGCCGAAATATACCATCTTTCGACACTCGTTATAGGCAACGCTTTTTATTCATGTATTTTGTGTTGCATCTAGCTCAAGCCTGGTTGAGAGCATTCACCTTCTTCGCATGATCAACCACCAACTTCTGAGCCTCCGCATTCTCCAAATAAATCGTGAACCCATCATCATGATTCTTTCCATAAGAATACCCACTGAACCCGAACTGCCAAAACATATCCGGCATCTTCTCCTTCAAGCTCGTCTCCTGCCAGATGCCCAACACCTCCTCTCGCGTTCTGTCGCTCGTCTTTCCTGTGTACTCCTTCCTCTTATCATCTGTCAACCAGCCATACTCTTCATGCACAACCGGCTTTCCTGCCTTCCGACCTGAAGCAGCGTGGTCTTTGATCCATTGGGTCGTCCACTCGACAGTCTTAGACCACCAATCAGGATAGGAGTGGAAGACGCCGAAGTCGATGTTCTTGAGCGTGAGTTCCTTGTCGAAGTCGCCGCCGTCGTAGCCGTTGTAGAATCCATCAGATGAAATCTTGTCGTTGAAGCCACCTTCGCCGCCCCAGGTGACCATGTGGTTTGGGTCGATTGACTTGATGAATGTGCTCATCTCGTCGATCCACGCTGTGATGGTATCGGGTGTACAGGAGCTGCTGCGAGGCAAGTTGCGCACACCGTCTGCACCACAGCGTGGCTCGTTGGCGAGTTCCCAGGCAAAGATGCTGGAGGAGCTGGCGTATCGTTTGACGATTTGACCGACGTAGTTCTTGTATGCGGCTTTGATCTTGGCATCACGGTAAAACTAAGCTCTTCAATTAGCACCAAAGCCCTTGTACACATGGCTGATATGGACCTTACGTCGTCATGATACTTTCCCCCAAGCTGTACAGTATAAACATCCATACCACCATAATCAGCCCAGTTGTTCGTCAGTGTAACAAGTAACTTCATGTTTGTCTTTTGCGCCGCCGCAACCACTTTATCGAATGGCGTTAGGTTGATCTCAGCTTTTCCATTCTGCCACTTTTGCATCACGTTCGCGTCGCTATCGCTTCCACCATATTGTGGCAATCCGTTGCTGACGGAGGTGCGGTTTCGATCATAGAACCCCCATGTGCGCATGACGTTGAGGCCAGCCTTTTTTGCTGCTGCAAGTCCTTTCTCAACATCAGCGGCATTCTAATCATGTCAGTATGGACAAATGTATAAAGGGCAAATATGCTTACGTCGTTGAACGGAAAGTAATACGCATTGCTTCCTGCAAAGTAGAAGTTCTTGCCGTCAAGTTTGAAGACCGAGCCTTCGCGTGTTACAAAGCCTTGGGGTGCTCTTTGGCTGACGACCGCGGCGGAAGCACTGGAGCCCAGCAGGACAAGTGAGAATATGCTGCACTTCATGTTGAAGGAGTCTGGCAATGTTTGACTTCTGAAATTCCCTTTGCATCACAGTCCATCTCGAAATATGTAGTCTCAGAAGGTCACTATGCGATCGCACCATACCTCTTTCGCCACGGAGCAAACATCCACGAGATCTTCTTGGTTTACAATATGCAGCCACTGAAATATATTACCTGTTCGGAAGCTAGTGCCTGTGGTTGAGGATCTCATTGGTGCAATTTGGCTAATGCGGATTCCGTGGTCCGGGGTGTCATTTTCGAGAACAACTAAGCTTTCTCGAACCCAAGAAGTAGATTCTTCAGGACAAGTATAAGACGGTAAGATTGTCTGGCTCCAGAAAGGCCAAGAAACGAAAAGTAGATATAGACAAATAGTCATTTCGGGCACGGAGGACGACAGCCCGAGCGAGAAATTATGTTTAGGCAATGTGCTCTTCTTGTAGGGAGTACAATAACTTACTGTGTATAATTAAGCATACGAACAACTGTTACCTCGACGAAAACTGCAGCAAAGGAATTTTGAATGACGTGATACTTGGCGTTTGTTTTTCCTTCGTGATACGTCTCTCATTCTTCGGGAGAGAGAACGTTACGGCCAGACCGGCTAAGCTTTTGATATTAGGAAGACTCGTGTAGTCATTGGATGAAACGAAAATATCTAGCCTGAATGGTCCAATCTTTTTCGAGCCTCTAGTCCATGTTTTACGGAGTGGCACCCATGATGTCAGGTATGTAGTTGGGAACTTGGCGCGGGGCTCCTTCAACTGCAAGTTTCTACTAGATCTTAGCCTTTCCCCTTCTTTTCATGTTTCGAACAAATTGGTGAAAGAAAGACGCCTAGTCATGAAGATATGTATTCGTCTAAACTACTCCTCTGTGCCTGTTATTCTAGTACCTGTAGTCCTCTATTGAATTAAACCAGTGGACCACCCAAACGCCATGATTCCTCCAATGATCCAGAGCAACCAATCCAGAAATGCTTAAATGGTTTGAAAATACCGACAGAAAGTGTCCAAAGTGTCCAAGAAAGCGACGCGCACACTACATACCGTCTGCGTTACGGTAGCAAGGGAACCAGCAGGTGAACTTCTGCGTATTTTGAGCAGTACCAGGAACGACCTTGCAGTAGCGCAGCGGCTGACGGTTTGGATCAGAGTCAGGGTCAGTCCAAGGACCACGGCCATTGCCTGACATGTCGGAATCCCAAGCAAAGTTGTTGACGTTCACGCCTGCCTTGCCTGGCTCATACTCGAATTCTAGCTTCGTGCCGAAGTTGCCGGTGCGCTTGACCTGGAGGTCATTCGGGAGACCTTTGAGTAAGCAGGTGTCTCCATTTTTGGCCAAGGTACAGGTCCTTAGCGGTTTGTGGTCTTTGTTCTCCCAGTCGTCGAGGACGATCTCCTTGATTGTCTGGTCGCCCTCGCGAGTGAAGGAGACTCCGCATTGGAAGAGGTCCTTGTAGTTCACGTTGGACAACGAGTACTTGTTGTCATCTCCGTTCCGGTTGTAGTAACTGGTGATTTTGCCGTTTCCCACTTTCTTTTCGGTCAACTCGATTTGCATGCCATCTTGACCACAATCCAAGCGAGGCAGACAGAACTTGACCTTGCTTTGATCGGCAGAAGCTATTTTCTTCAAGAAGTCGACCTTGAAGTAGTCGTCCCTCACCATACCGTTGTTCGTTGCGAAGTTACCCAGCTTCCCTCCTATGGACTCGTTCTCACTATGGAACATGCAGCGCAGGCTGTTTGGTGCTTTCCGATTCGGATCACCAAAGGGGAGTTGCTGTGACATGGCTGGCGGCCACTCGTCGCATTGATATTCCCTGGGCCCTGCAGTCTTCTCACTGAACTTTTGGCTGAACGGGAACTCGCCGCATGGGCTAAAACCGCCAGCGGAGCAGCCCGATGCTATACGGTTGCGGGTATCCTCTCCGTTGTTGCCTTTGGGCCCAATGTAGGTGACCCTGTCTGGATTGGCAACTCCCGCGCTGGGTGCCTATCGAAATTATTAGGGGGTTCAGATAGTAGTGTTCGAGTGGGCTATACTTACAATGCATCGGATATAAAAACAAGCATTGTTACAAGCACCTTCACCGCCTTTACAGTCTATCTCGAAGGTACCAAAATCCTTTCCAGCACGCTTTTCAAACATTCTATCGGCTCTGCCTGGTGCTAAGATATTCGGGGTGTTGACAGTTTCGGGTTCGTCTGACTGCCCCATTGAGGCTCCGAAGAGCAGGGCAATGGCCACGATGTAACGCATGATTGATGAATGACCGTGTTAATTGATAAGAAGGTTGGTTCGGGGTGCTGGAGCACAGCGAGAAGGATAAGAGAGGAATGAGACAAGAGAAATAGAGGAAGTGAAGACTCAGTGAAGTATGAACCTAGGAATGGTGATGGCTGTGATGAAGTAAACAGAGCAGATCAGAAGTGAACTTTATAATATTCGTGAAGGTGTCTCCTCACCGCATCAAGCCTCATAGTAGGGGTATCGATGATCTCGTGCTCGTGGCTGTGTGTCTATCTTTCGATCACTGCAGTCAAAGTCTGGGGCCAGGCTGCCGTAGTGCAGCACACAAAACAACGCTTTCTAGGAAAGAACTATTAATACCAAGGCGTTGATTCTATATCAATAGAGTATCACGATGAACCTTGATGAGATGGGTGGAGGGGCTCAGCCAGTCGTCAGACGCCCGTAGTCCGGGTCCATCTCGGTGACTGAGGCAAGACAACATAGTTTCGACCACTGGTCCCAATCTACACTTTCGGATGTACTTCCGTTGTTAAAAACTTACTGTGGTCATTCTTGATTTATGAGTTCAAAAATTTCTTCGTATAAAGTCGCGGTTCGCGTGTACCTAGTCAGGATGAAAGTTCGCTTGAGTTGTGCAAAATTTGGGCTAGTGCCTAGTGCAAGATCACTGACGAAGGTGTATCAACCTGGATTCAGCAGTGCTTGTTCCATATCATGAGGCTTGGTATCATCTGCGCGCACTGTCCACTTCATTGAGTACTCGAGAATGACAGATGATACCTGCTGTGCTGCTGCTATAAGCTTACTATAAGCCACTTCTTCGCCCTGTCGTCTGAAACGAGTTCACGAGTCCATGTGGGTAATATGAGGCAATTCTAATCCCATTCTGAGTATGTTTTGTGGAGTTTATCCTTGATCCCGCTCCATGGATGGGGTCCGCTTACTAGATGGATGGGAAATCCGAGGTGCGCTTCCTGTAAGGACGGGAATCTGCTGACCGTATGATGGGAATCTGCTTACTCTGAGGCTGTGGATCGAAAAGTTACACAAACCAATGAGGCGCAGTTCACACGCCTTTATGCCGGGCGTAAATCAGCCGCCACGAGCAAACAGTCCTCATCAGTGACGTCAGTGGGGCAGGACAATAAAGTGCTCAGATGAGCCACAAAACAACTGACCATTGGACTTTCAGACTCGACGAAGATTATCAGTCTAACCATCCAACATACTGCTCAAAATGTGTGATCCTCCGTTCGCGCTCTTCATCCTCGACAAAGATATCACAAACGATGTAAGCGACATCTCTATCGAAAGCATAGCGGGCGACTAACTTCTACAGTATGTCAACGATAGCTTGCAACGAGCTTATGATGGCGACGAACAATCCAACTGGAACATTTGGGTCGCAACAGACTCCTACGACGACATTCCTCCAGTTCAGGAAGTCCACAAACCACTACCAAAAGCGACTGAGCCCCCGCTTCCAGAGCAGTACTCCTCGCCATGGGTCGGCAAGACGGTTGAAGACTGCGCAGCTTGGCTAGAGAACATGCCCCGCGCGACATCGACTGACGACAAGAAATACGTTGTGGATACTGGCGTCAACGACGGGAACTTTCTCGCCATGACCGATTTCTCGAGGGAGGAGGATTCTGTCTTGGTGTGTCGCATCATGAAGGAGGACAATGGCAAGAGTAGGGTCGATTACTTCCCCCAGCAGACAGGGGAAGTCCAGAGGCAGATGTGGACCAATTGGGGCGGGATGTTTGACGAAAAGGCTACAAACTATCAGCGAGCGCGGTTTGCGGACAAGAAGCCGGATAGGAGTAGGTTTAAGCGTATATATTCTGACGAGTAGTTTCGATTTGACACTTGCGCATCGCCGTATCCAATAAGAAGATTTACTCGTTCTTTGACTCATCTCGATGTCACCAGCTGCAATCTAGGTATGTCTCGAGAAAGTTCAGAAGACTATGTTCAAGTAAACTCGGCACCTTACTTTACCTGAAAGCCACCGTTAAAGCACATCACCACTGAATGTACACGATACACCAAAGTGCGTCTGGAGAAGCGCCTGGCCCAGCAAACTCCGGGTTCTCTACTGGCACACTGCATCATGACACTATGGCGTGTTCACCTTCATGTTGTTTTCTGGCATCGTTCAGTATGCTACAGCGCGACATGGCGTGCTTTCTTGACAAGATGCTCCTGATCTTTAACATAATCTTTGCGCGTATCCTCGTCCGAAAGCGTGCATTTGCATCATCAATCCTTCTCCAATCATCTACTTGGCCTCCAGTCTCCACTTCCAATGTCAGTCGTCCATGATCCACCTTCACAGCAATCTATACGAAAGCCTTCCATATTTAACCACATTAATCACATCACATCGGTCACACAGTGCAGATAGTGAGTAAAGAAAATCTCATTCCAGCTGTATCTGCGCTTGCAGAGGTCAGGCGACTTCACTTTCATGTTCGCCCTCCAACCAGCATCTCGTAAAACACTCTTCATCTCCCACACCATATACCCGCCATTGTTGTTTCGAGCTTTACCCTACCCAGCCCAAATAGACTTCAGTCTCACTCTCCCACGTACTCATGCCACGCCATGTAATCCCCTTCCACTTCCACCTCCCCCTTTCCTTTCCCGGCGTCCCTGCACAATATTAGCCAAACCCCCCTCCAACAACCCCAAACCTATCACTTCAAATGCCAACTCACCTCTCATCTCATCTCCGCCCTACCACTGACAATGCCCCCGCCCATCACTCTCAACACACTTCTCACTATCCCTACACTGCACGATCAACTTCCAGTACCCCTTGACGCACTCGAACACGCCCCCGCCCTTGCCGTTGTCGTTGGCGGCTAGGCACTTGATCTGGCCGTCGTTGCAGGCCATGGGGATGTTGAGGTCGGCGGTGGGGTGATCGAGGGGGGAGGAGGCGGCGAAGGTGGTGAAGGCTAGGAAGAGGATGGTGAAGAGGGTGGTGAGGTTGGGGATCATGGCTGTGGTGGGCTTGGTTTGTGGAAGTGTTGAGTAGGTGGGTGGGTGTTGGATTGTTGGTTGGGGTGTGATGATGGCTAGGAAGTATGGAGGGAGGAAGGATCCGTTTTATATATCTGGGATGTGATGCCGTTTGGGTCGGAGATTGATGCGGATATAGGTAAGTGAAGGTGGAGGTGCAAACGCGCCTCGATCGGTCTAGCAG
>QVXC01000423.1:0-29627 GCA_003501895.1 Phaeosphaeria sp. A1 3.1a | reverse complement strand
AAAGAGTGATGACGGTGCGCAAAGTTGGTGGGGTGTCCGACTCGCTTGTCTGTCCGACTCGCTTGCCACACACGTTACCTCTTACACGCCAAACATTGCAAAGCTGTAGCACCGAACTTCATATGCGATCAACTGTGCTACCCTAACCGTATGACTTGCTCGATGGGCTTCAAAGCTTCCCATTTCTCCCTCTGCAGGAAGAACACGCCTTTCCTGTAGAACATACCATTTTTATGCTGCTCAAGTATGAGGGCAGAGATATGAGCCTCCTTCCCGAAAAAGTACTTGTAATCATCATCGCTAGCCTCAACGTCTCCTAGTAACATACACTGATGTCGCTCATCTTCTTCTTCTTCTTCTTCTTTGCACTTCATCTCTTCGTCATACTGCAAGTCGAACCAGTATAGCCTGTCGCGCTCATCGAAGCAGCACAGTGTGTGGCTTGGACTGACGCTAGCAGGATCAAATCTGACGCTAGCGAGTTCAGCTCTTATGCTCAGTATACCGAAATCTGTGACATCGGAAGTGCTGGCGATGTTATAGACATCTTCCCATGGCCATGTGATTGCACTAGAGATATCGGGAACATCTCTCATGAAGAAGCTGTATGTTACCTCCCCAACCCACCCAGCCCATGACCATGACGGGAAGGAGGTACCGTCCTGATTCATTTTCCTACGTCGAAGCTGCTTCTCTCTTGTCCAAAGTAAACTGTTTGCGAATTGATCTCGCGGCAAACCCCAGCAGAATTTGACTCCATGTCTCTCCTCGTACTCGTTCATGATTGCCGCGAAGGCGTTGAGAACGTCGTGTTCGTACGTGAGATGTCGTCCAGTATAATTTGATACATGTTGCCTGTGCCCGTCTAGCGCAGAAATATGCTCGGCATGGTACGAGACTTTAGAAAATAGTGGCGGCACAGCCCCGTGTGCGACATGGAGGGATGGTTGTGAGAGATAGTTGGGCATGGCTTCGCCCCGACGACCGGATGGGCACTCGAAATACACCCTTTGATTTTCGAAAATTAAACATCGTTTCGAGAAATGATACTCTTGATATGTCCAACTGCGCCTGCGCCATGCTGTACCGCCATGTGGGTATTCAGGCTCGGTTCGCACGAGTTTGACTGTATCGATATTAAATTCGAAGGGCGTAATATCCCTGGATCCCGCGTACAGTCCAGAAAGACCAAAATCTGCATCTTCACCGTTTGCAGCGACGATGGTTAGCGTAGCGCCGGAGTAGATTCGATGCATCTGTCGCAGATTCTGATTGAGGTCATCCACATCGTCTTGCACGATGCATAGGCTGTCCACCCAGAGATATCGTTCGCCAAGACATGCTACGACAAACATAGCGTCACGAATCGTCTGAGGTAGTGCGTCCCTATCCAGGACAGTATAGGACTCATCGAATATCCGGTTGTGGGGAGAATGGTATTGGACTTCTGATTGTCGCAGGGTATACGGTGAGATGTTGCCCCATACGTAACTCAGAGCAACATAATCGCAAAGGGACGGAGCTGGTACGACGCGATCGAGAGTGACGTCGACGAGGCGAAATGGCATCGATTCGGGACGTGAGCCTGGCTTCACCTGGCATACTTCCCCATGCTGGGTTTTACACGTCGAGTTCCATTGAGATAGAAGACTTGGATGGATTAGGCGGGGATCAGGCGGAATTCGTTGGAAGTCTCCTTTGCTCCAATTGGGCAAAGTTAGTTGCTGGTCGAACCATCCCCCGTCTGCGTCTTTCTCCCATGAACAGTTAAAGTAGAGAATATTAGGTTCGTATCCCTGGATGAGGCGGAAGTAAACATAAACCTGACATTCTATTGGCAATGCAAGCCCTTTTTCTCGAGCGGTAATGGCCAAGAGACGACAGACCGAACAGTCTACAAGGGAGTCTTCAGCAATCGTTCGTTTCGACCAATCGAAATGTATTTCCCCTGTTCTCGTCACTTCATACGAGCCTCCATAAGGGGACTCTACGACCCCGACTCCGGCTCGAAGCCCCAAGACATCAAGGTTCACGACAGAGCGAGAGCCGTCGGCATGCGCACTGCCGAGCTCTTCCCAACGTGTATGTGCTTCTGCAATAAGTGCTTCCTCGTGGCGATCCAAAGCATTCCTCGGCCAATCGCCAAAATGTCGTTGTAAGAGTAATCGCCAATTGAGCCGAGCGCATTTGTCACACAGTCCACGAGAAGCTGGTGTGGGTACCTCAAGATCGGTTTTCGGGACCACAGGTGAGGCAGAGGGCTGCTGAGTTCTGTCAGGCTCCATCAAAACGGCCTTCTGATGTCTTGTTTTCTTGTTGCGTTCATTGCTGCGTAGCAGCATTCTATCGTTAGAGCGGGCCTCATTGCAAGAAAGCGCCAGCGCTGATTAGCTACTGAAAATCGATGCTGATTGGTTATGAGGCACAATCATCACGTGATATTGGGAACATCAAGTCTTTCACCGACGCCCAAAGTTCTGCCAGCCTATCACTGCTACTACCACGTCTCTACTGTCACTACGCTGCTGTACGTTGTTAGCATGAAGTATCTAACTGTAATGTTCCTCCAGAAATACTATAGACGAGGCACTATGATTGATATAGTAAGACTATAGTTAATGCTGCCCTGACACAGCTCCATCTTCAGTAACGTTCACGAACTGACAACGCTTTATGAATATCATAGTCCCTAGCCCTTCGGAGAAACAGATCTAAGCAGGAAATAAGGGTTACCAACGCAATGATTGTAGTGAGGAGGGGAAGGCTGTGGGCACGAGGCTGTGAGGACGGAAGGAAACAGGCTGCAGCCGAACTTCTATCGCAGAACCTCAGCCTCGTGGTCACGGGATAGCAGTCGAAAAATCAATGATCGCTTATCATCTAGACACGAATGAACTACATCGGTACTCAAATCTTCATCAAACACATGGTGACTCCACCTTTTGACATACCTTAGGCAAAGATCCATCTGCGACATTGTCTACAGAGAACCACCAACTACACAATTCTCGGAAGGCTGCTGGCTAGTTGAACGCTGCTTAGGCGAACCTTGGGCACACATGTAAGGTGCAATGACGACCACAATACCACGGACCGTGTGGCGAGGGAGCGGGCGAGCTGAGGGTGCATCCAAATGCGGCCATTGAGGGCTAATATTGCTTGCGAAAGTGTCGATACGGTCGCAAAACAGGATGTGACGGGTTGAAGCAGTGCCCGGACAAGAGGTGATACACCGTATGGTGGGCTATCGTGCTAGACGTGCTAATTTAAAAGTCCGTCGTACTCCGGTAACTAGACCTTTTCAGGATGGACTCTGCGGAAGTTCTGCCGAGGGTCGCGACTTGAAAGGCGCCACGATTCTTCGTCAGAGGGATCCAATGAAACACGTGGGTGGCTGGATTCCAGGGGTGGTTCAATGGTTCAGAAGAAACATGTTGCCCGACGCCATTATTATCGTGGCGTCGCGCCTTGTCAAGATCAGAAACGTTGTACTAATCACCAGTTTTCGCGTTTCGGGCTTGTCGCGCTAGCAACATCCCCGCTTCAATCCCCTCGACACGCGTTGATGTTATCAATTTCCATCATCTCGCATCCTTTTGGACAATTTACCTCTGCATCGCTCTCTAACACTGCTTCCTTACGCATTCGCGTTGCCAGAACTTATCTCGGGTGGCGGCAATTCACACTCGCCCATCATGGCGCCATGCCGCGCCCGACTTCTGTCGGACTTGACGGGTCAAACCGCATGTGACCAGGAAGCCACCTCTGCAGATGGCAGGCTATGTGCTTTCCATTCTCGACAATGCCAAGGTTTGTTGCTGCATCGTAGAGGAGGAAATGTTATACTCACGCTCAGAACAGCTCTCTACCGAGGGTACAAGAAACGCAACGCCGAACTGGATCTCCAAGCAAAGAATCCGCCATCGTGTTTTTCCAAGAGCAAAGTTTCGATCTCTGCTTTTGATTTTGACACCATCGATGATGAAGCAACGCTCCGAGAGGTTCATGATCATACTTTCAAGAGATCCAACTTGCTGGACCGCGTGATTCGAGCCCGCAAACTGCATCACAGCCATTTTTTCGCCTCTGACAATGACTATGGCCATCAGAAGTATCTCGACCAGCTCCAGAACGAGCGACACGTGCTGCTCAAGGCTTTGGAGAAGATTGGGAAACGAGCAGCTGCACTCATGCACGAGAAGGAAGAGTGGTTCGACTGGATCAAGAAGTCTCAAGAAGACGAGGAAAAGCAGGGTGACACTGAAAGCAAGAAAGTCAAGTTGGAGTCACTTCTCTTCAAGCGCCATCAGAAAGAGATTGCGCGCCACCAGCGTGAGATGAAGATCAAGGAGAACCAGAAGCGTCAGGAAGAAGCACTGGATGCGGTCTATACACAGCGCTTGTCCGAGATGTCCGAAGACGAGCAGGATGATTGGGATCCGATTCAGGATGTGTATGGCTATGAGAAGGACAATTACATTGACCTGATCAAGTTCTTCCTCATGATCAAGGACGAAGAACTGACCGACGGAGTTGATGACGTACCTGCCCTCGTTGAAGCAGACAGTGCCGCACTCGCAGCTCCCTCAGGCAAAGTGTTGTCCAAGAGTGCCAAGAAACGGGCGCGCAAAGTCAACGCCGATGAGAAGAAGATGGCGAATCCCCCACTGCAGACTGCAGACGGTCGAGGCTCCAATGTTATTGAGATGGAGACCAAGCAACAAATGCGGGAGCGGCTGCGCAAGCCGGTGAAGTTTGAGCGCGAGTCTGGCTACTATTTCGATGACGTTGGGCAGTTTGGCATTAATGCAACGACACCCGTGTTGCCAGATGCTGAAATCGATCAATTGCTGGCTGAAGTCGCGGAGATCAAGAACTTCCTCTTCTGCCGGCTGTTGTTGTCTCAAGCTGCGCTGCTTCCGGTCGCTCTGGAGACCGACAGTATCGAAGACTTCCTGGCGCGTAGCGAAGTGAGTCGTGAGCATCTGCGAGACCTGTGCTTGAAGCTAGAGCGACCAAGTCTTCAGAACGTACGCGATGCCTGCGCCGACTTTATACGAGAAAGGGACGGCATTGTGGATGAGGAGACCGACGATGTTGACGACGATGAGGACCTTGACGGAAACCGCAAAGGAACCAAGAATCCGTACCTCATTTCGATGGTGCGAGACGAGCTTCCAACAAGGTTTCAAACACAACGCGAGAAGAAGGCAAAGGCATCGAAGAAACAAACCGTGAAAGCAGATGAACAGGGTGAACAAGGCGTCTTGGACTTTGGCCGTACCACCGACGAGAGTCATTACCCACACACACGCATGGGCATAAAAGTATGTGGGCACTACATGTACAACTACCGAAGCGAGAAGGCCCTAAATAGAGGTGGGTGGTTCCACTTCTCGGTCATTGCAAAAGACTCCGACCTATTTGATGCCGTGGAGCTCTGCAGGAACTGGAACGAATTCTTCGAGCTCAACATCCTTTGCTGCTTCCACTACTTTCCCGCCGCCAAGTGGACCAAGTTTACCGGCGATATCAGACGTCAGCAGCTGATGCAGCTCGGTTTCATCCCATACTTCACTGGAGACAAAGCGGAGAAGGTAACACATTACGCCCAGACTGGCAGTCGTGGCATGGCGCGCCGCTCTCACGCGGTTGTCGAGATGAGGAGCTTTGTTTGTGGCCACATCAAGCGGGATGATTCTGTCAGTCGTCGCTTGATTCAGTATCTCTCCAACGAGACATGGCAGCTTCGTGCTCTTGTGCGTGACCGCAAGACTGGCCGTATACTTATTCAGCCACCAAAGCAAGAGATGTGGCTAGTGCGTGAGAAAAGCGGTTGGGGCAGAGCGAGCCGCAATGAATTTGATGTTTTGAGCGAAGTGGGACCGACATTCTTCGAACAGATGGTAATTCATCCCTCCCTTAAGCAATTTCGGCCAGACTAATGACTGCGTCTCACAGGATCGGTACAGAAAGTGGCATCTCGGCTTCACGGAGTACTACGATGTCTATATATGGGACGCCAATCCCGGTCGGCCGTTCACCATGTTACAACGCAATTTGGAGGAGGTGCGAAACTTAACATCCCTGAACGACGCTTTCAAACTGACTGCAACAGATTCTGGCCCGTGCCCTGCGCGTACATAACGTGAAGGGCATGTTCTCCGCGACCAAGCACATTTTACAATCCGTCACACACGATCCAAAGACGAGGCGCGTCCGCAGCATCAGGCCCGACGAGAGTGTGGAAAACATGTGGGATGCTCTTGATCAGACAGCACAAGCTTGGAGTTGGTCGCAAACCGATGGAGAAGTAGTTGAGGGATTCATGCCCAGCTACACCTACACGGAAGCCGACGCGATTGAAGACGCGCTGCTGTTTCCGGAAGAAATTGACGGCAAGATGAAGAACAACCTCTACCGCTACAATCCAAGTGCGTTGGATCATTTCGAGAGAGGTACCATAGACGTCCGCGCTTTCGCCAACGACCTTGACACGGATGAGGAGGGTGATTATGAGAAGAATGGGGACGTCTGGGGCGATCCCAAAGACCACTTAGATGATCCAGAACTGGGTGAATACGCGCGCAAGGCTCTTGACGCTCTTGAAGATGACGACGGCAATTCTGACTGGAGTACTGATAAGACTGACACTGACCTGAGCACCGATGAAGACGACGAGTCTCTCCTAGGACCCGAATTCATCACAGCTGCAGAAGAGGACGCCATAGACCAAACAGTCGACATGTTGTCTGCTCGGATGAAAGAGTTTAAGATTAGCGAACCGGACTACTTCCTGCCCATCCTTCGCGACCCAGCTCGCGCAAAGGATATTCCTGATGCAGTCAAGAAGAACCCCGCCAATCTGATGGGTTCGCTACGCCAGTCGCTGCGATGCTTAAAGGACTATGATATGAGCGAACGGGGCATGCGCAACGACTTTCTTAGGTACACTGATCGCCAAAAGAGCAAGAGTAAGGGGTTTCATTATTTCTGCGCCGTTACAACGTGACCAAAACTGACATGTCATTAGTCTTCAAAGAAAGTTGGCACCAAGCCGACCTCGAACCAGGTGCATTCAAGAAGTATGGCGACATGCTAGACATGATTGCGAGGATGGACTGGGTCGTCATGCACGAGGAAATCGACACTGGGCCATTCGAGCTGGCCAAGTTCATGCAAATGGCAGACAACTTCCGTGACGAGCGTCGGATAGTTGACGACGCATTCAAAGCCTACGCGTCGATTGCACTCTTTTTCGAAACGGACAGGTTCAAAGCTCATTCAATCTGTGGCAAGTGCAGAGACTCACTGCTCTTGAATCAAGCAGAAAGGGCAAAGCACGTCCCCGATCGTCGGACGCACAAGAGCAACACGACTATGCCGAAGCAGTTTTGGAAAGATTTCGACCAACTACTCAAGGACAATGGACGCGATGAGGGAGACGAGATACAGGACATTTTCCCCCTGGTCTGGCGTAAAACCATCCGCCAGGTCGTTATACGACGTGAGTTTAGCACCCTGCGCTTTTAGACGTCAACGTTCTAATACCGCGTATCAAGTGTTCCGCGCCGGTGTGATCTGTAGTTCCTACAGAGATTCAGCTGCAGGAATGGCCACGGCGGCCCAAGAGCCTCATCGCCAACACGCAGATCTATACCTTGATTACCGCGTCGGCATTCCCGACGTCAAAGCTGTGTCGCATCTCACCAACCCAACGCCTCTCGATCGCGACTATATTGTTGGCAGACTCAAAGCATTCCAGCAAAACAATCCCGACGCATGCTTCTCTGCCCTACGTCTCTGGTCTGCCCCACACTTCTACCCGCTCATGTTTAGCTGGGAAAACCGCGGTGTTTGCACCTTCCTCGACGATCGCGGTCGCTTGTGGGAGTTTAAGTTCATTCCCAAAGATATGCCGTACTCGGAGTGGTCGGTGCATCAGCAGCTGAGCTTGAGACTGGAGCCATATAAGAAGCTCTTTGGAAAACAGGTATTCATCTGCAAGGACTTGATCATGGTGATGGGTAAGGATGAGAAGGATTGCAGGCTGTTGAGTGCGGCTGTAACTTGGGCGGTGCAGACAAGGCCATGGAGGTTGGAGATTGACTTTTGGAGGAGCTTTGTTGGTGTTGACATGGAGTTCTTGGAGGGGATTGAAAGTGCGTGGTTGAATTGACGGTGGATCAAATCATGAAGGTGCGGGCTGAACGTTGTTGATGTTCGGGATATGAGGATTTGGATGAATGTTGCGACCGGGCGACGTGCTTTCCGGACTTCTTGCTTCTCATTGAGTGCCATACACCCGGTCCTACTATGTAGATAAATATGTCCGTTGGGGAAACCCTTTTTGTTTATCTTAAGATTATGATAAAGCGAGTTGGGACCGCATACAAGACGCCTCTGGCCGCATTGACCAATGAGGGAGGTGCAGGCTACATCTGCCCCGCTTCTACCGGTGTAGCGACAATCACGACAGGTGCCAGAACCTCTATATCATCAGAGCACTCACGCGAACAGCTA
Source organism: Phaeosphaeria sp. A1 3.1a (assembly GCA_003501895.1). Lineage (NCBI taxonomy): Eukaryota > Fungi > Ascomycota > Dothideomycetes > Pleosporales > Phaeosphaeriaceae > Phaeosphaeria > Phaeosphaeria sp. A1 3.1a. The sequence goes on along the minus strand of QVXC01000423.1, from coordinate 21,104 downwards.
TCTGTCTCGATGAATACGAATCAACATGAGCGCGTGGGAGCTTGCATCCATCAGCACAACCACGCATGACGAGCTGCGACAAGCCTTGCTCCAGGAATATGACCCGAGAGCCCCGTCCAAAACTCTGTGGTCACTATCAAAGGCTTGTTGGGAAGGGGACCTGGAAGTCGTACAGCGCCTCGTGGGAGCTGGTGCCAAGATACATCATCGAAGAAGTAGCGCAATCCTCGTTGCCGTCGGCCGCGGTCACGTAGATGTCACCCAAAATCTTCTCATAGAGGAACAAGAACGCATAGCGCAGTTGAACTACCGAAAAGAGCATCTCCAGGAAGCGATTCTGCAGGCACGACACACGGACGCGGCGCGACTGGCAGAAGTGCAAAGCTTCATCGAGGATGCCAGGGCCAACAAAAACAATGCTCTCTTAGAATCGATCCGGAAAGGAGACCTCCATTTGGCACGAATCTTGGTCGAACACGGAGCGAAGGCGAACGCTCATGCAGGAGGCCGAACGCCGCTGCGAATGGCAGCCAGGTATGGTCATCTCTCGATCGTCAAGTTCCTTATCGACCGTGGATTTTGCACGACTTCAGATATCTCCAAGGCAACAACTATCGCGGCTGCTCAAGGATTCGTGGAGATCACCAAAACACTGCAGAATTCCAGGCCCGGCTCAGCCGATCCAGAGGCACTTAAGGCCGCGGCAGGGAATGGGCATGCTCAGCTTGTGAAGCTGTTGCTGGAAACAAACGGAGGCCTCAATCATAGCCTGCTTAAACCAAGGCACTACAGCCGTGCGCTATTTGCAGCCTCAGCTGGTGGTCATCTTGGAATTGTTGAGATTTTGGAACAAGCCGGTGCGGACGTTAATGCCTGTGTCGGGGCTGAAAGGAACACGGCCCTGCAAGCAGCCATACAGAACGACCACGAGCCTATCGTGTCCTTTTTGGTTGCTCATGGCGCCAAAGAAAACTCAAAAACGCCTCTACACGACACAAGCTTGGAAACTGCAGCAAGGTTTGGCAGCATCCAGACGATAGAGGCTCTGCTCAAGGCTAGAGAGCCTGACGTTGTCCAGACCTCGATACGCGCTGCCGCCAATGAGGGTCAAATTGCCCTACTCGATAGGCTTCTATCAAAAGCTTCACTGTCTCGCCATGGCTTGGCAGATAAACAAGCGGACACTACTTGGGAAGATCGGGAGCAAATTGCTAACGATCTGTTAGGCCAGGCTGTTGAGCGAGGCTGGGATCAGATTGTCGAATTGCTGATCAGCAAGAGCTCTGTAAAAGATCACATACACGGATATACGCCGCTTGTATTCACCGCTACCAGGCATGGGTGGACCGCAATTGTGCAACTTTTCCTGGAAGCAGGCGTTGACGTGGATCGACCTTTGCTCTCCGAGTTGGGCAGGACTCTAACAACGCTGTTGCACACCGCTGTATCTGGTGGGCACGAAGGAACTGTGCGTCTTCTCTTAAAGCACAATGCAGACCCCGATATAGCTCATGAGGGGAAGAAGTTGCCTCTTCTCCTGGCTTGCCGTCGGGGCTACGCTGGAATAGCCAGCTTGCTACTCGAGCATGGCGCAAGCGTGTGGAAAATGTCTAAAGGCAAATCTGTGGAGTATTACGCCGAGATGAGCCAGAATGCAGATCTCATCAGGCTCATTGCGCAACACCAGAGCCCACTGTCTCAATATAGGGACGTGCGCAACGAGATCGGACCTCCATTAGCGATGTTCGGCGGCGTTTGGTCTGACTTCGTGAGGAAAGAGACATGTCCAGCATGTCAAGAGGTTGCTTCAAATTTGTGGCCCATTGTCAACGAGCTACAACAGGCTGACGAGAATGTCACGTTTCGAGGATTTGAGCTGCCGTTAAAGCTGGCACAACGTGGTGCAGGATTTGGTTGTCAGTTTTGCAGATTTTTGTTCTGGTGTGCTCCACAGTGGAAGAGACCCCATTTCAAACGAGACAGCCTGCTTTGGGCTGTCATGACAAGAACGGAGAAGCGTAAGAAAAGAGTAATAATCAGAATCAGAGGTGAGGGGTGCGACAATCTCTCAAAGCTAGCAGCACTGAAGACGTGTAGGACGTCAATCGCAGCCCTTCCACGCGCTCTCAGAGTCAAGCAGTCTGCGTATCGCCTCCTGGCTCAAAATTTGCAAGACTCACCATGGCCCATGTACATCTGACTTCAACAAAAACTTCAGACCCACCAGACTGGTTGATATTCAAGGCTGGCGCAGTGGAGGGCACCTGCGGCTGTTTTGTGTTGGAGCGAACACGGCCCAAAAAATGCCTTACATCGCATTGAGCCATCGCTGGAACGAGAATGTCAGTCTGACGTCGACGACAACGAGCAATTTCGCAGAAAGACTTCATGATATAGATGCAAAGAGTCTGCCACATGCATTTCAACACACCTTCGCTATCGCAAACACTCTGCAGATCCAGTATGTGTGGATCGACTCACTTTGCATAATTCAAGATAGCACAGATGACTGGAGTAAAGAGTCTGCTCTGATGAGTGAAGTATACCGCAATGCTTACTGTACCATCTCGGCCAACAGGCATGATGCTGGCGAACATGGTCTTTTCCACTCAGACCTGGGATCTCTTGCCATCGAGTTCGCACTAAAAACGAAACATGACCAACTGGAGCTTCATCAACGCGGCAGTATTCAACAACATTGGCGAGAAGCAATTCAAGCAGCGCCGTTGCACGTTCGAGGCTGGTGTTTGCAGGAACGCGAGATGTCACCTCGAATTATCCATTGGACTGAACAAGAGATAGCGTGGGAATGTCGTGTTGCAAAGGCAACCGAGAGCTGGCCAGAACAGATGAATGTCGACTGGTCGCAACTGGATGCAAGAGACCGCCGAGCTTGGGACGGCTTGAAGGACATGGACATGGTGGCTATATATGATTGCTGGCACAGAACGGTGGAACGATACACAAAAATGCATCTCACTGACGAAAGGGATACCTTGCCAGCTCTTTCGGGATTGGCAAATGTAATACACGCGAGGACTCAATCTGGTTACCGAGCAGGGCTGTGGGTTGGCGATCTTCAAAGATGCCTAGCATGGCATTCGATCGAGCGCGAACAGTCTTCCAAGCGACCACACTATCGACATAAGCGATACATTGCCCCGAGCTGGTCATGGGCAGCTATACACGGTAGCGTCCAATACTCAATCTCCATGGACTCGATATATGTCCCGCCAGTGCCGTTGATCGATGAGGGTATCGTCATTATCAAGCACCACGAAACAACCCTCTCGTCTCTCGATGAGTATGGTACTCTCTCATCAGGAGAACTTCATCTGTACGGCCCTGTTGTCTGGGCTGTTTCAAGCTCTGCTAGGGACAAATATGATTATGCGGAGCTCAGATGCATCCCGGGGCACGAGACAATTGTTTGCTGCTTTGACGTCCAGACAGATCGATATGAGTACAGCCTGCTAATGTGCATAGTCCTTTTCGCCGACTCGTCGGATCACGATGGAAATGTAGTCATAGATGCGAGCGGCGTTGGTCTGGCGCTTGTGCCAGTTGATGGTCGAGTCAATACGTTCAGGCGAGTTGGATATGTCGAGCTACTGAATATGCCTTTGTTCAGAAGGGCACCAAAGCAGGACATTGTCATTGTGTAAAGGCATATCTGGAAAATTCTGTCTGTTCTAGATAGTCAACGAGCCTTCGTCAACTTCATCTGTTTACTGCTATCACACACAATGCCATTCATGATCGACCGTCCTTGTCCCTTTGTCTCGAGTCACGAAGTGACAATGAGGATGGCGTTGAGAACAATGGCTCACTCTTCGACTCTTTGAACACTGTGCAAAATGGTCTATGCGACGTCTATCTGACACGATGTACTGCATTCTCGGTTGTCAATCCAACATAACGCCCAGAAAGATGTTGAGAGTAAACGTAGGAAAATGGAACAGCGAATCGACTCATTGTCTCCGGCTTCGACTCGCAAACCCGAACCGACTGATCTAGAATGGAACAAGGAGAGCGACTGGCGTGGCGTCATATCACGCGAAGAGTGCGAGAAGCTTTACCAGCGCGGCTACATCGAAGGGCACAATCTGTTACCATGCGATCTCGACAATGGCATTCATCCTATGTTTGATGCTAAAAAAATTCCAGATCTCCCACCCAAGGAGTACAACTCGCTCGGACCCGCATTGCTGCTCGCATCTCGCCTCATCACCGACGATGCCTACCAGGACTTCTGGTTGTCTATGCTTTATGGCCGCACCAAGTCGCGAAGAAGAAGAGGTAAGCAGGAAGAATACCTCGTTCCTGATCCCGCCCACGATGACCTCGACGATACACATCGCTGGGAACAGCTGAAGTGGGTATTCTCAGACTTAGCCGAGCGGATAACGTTCTTCGTTAAAGATGCCGAGTGGTCTAAGGTCGATCGAGCGGAAAGCACCGTGGGCGAGACGTTCCCGGATCCCGCGTCTATGAGCTGCAGAAGAGAGGACTGTGTCAATAAAGATGGTTGCAATAATTGCTCATACTGTCAATGGAATATGTACCCCATCTGCCCCACATGCGGGAACCGAGCGTACCATTGTTGGAAAGGGAAAGAAGAAGAAAAGAAGCTTGCCAGGGAATGTCTTAAACATGGTCCAGTACAATCGCGGACGAGAGCAGCGATGATTAGACATTTAGATGCCGTATACGATAAGAAAGGTCTACCTCCTAAATGTATAGATCCCAATGAACAGGAACTAAACTTCCCACGGTTGACAGTTGGCAAGGGTCCCTTGGACAGGATCCGTATAGGTATCTTGAATGAAATCTATAAGCCATTAAGGGAACCACACACGTGGACGCAAACGCAATACATGCGCTTCCAGTTCTCGCTCGCAGCTACCCTCGTGCACGAGCTCGTCCACGCGTTCTGGCTCCTCGTCTCGCGCCGCTGCTGGCGCTGCGTCGGTGATGAGCCCTGGCATTCCGAACTCGAGTACACTACCAATTTTGGCATGGAGATGGCAGAATTAGGAAATAGCTGGGAGTACTGGGCATTTGGTACACGTATCCCGCAGATAGCTACGTTTCGCGTAGGTGACGAGGGAGAAGAAGAAGCGAATGTGCTGCAGAAGGGACTATGGAGTTATGTGTGGAGTTTGCCGGAGGCGGGCTTGTTGGGAGAACATAATGCTGTGTTGCCTGTTAGTTGGATAAATAGTTGGTTTAGAGAGAAGACGTGGCAGAATATAGCTGATAAGGGGAGGGTGGACGGGAGGCCTGGGTTCAAGGATGTTGTGTTTTCGAAGGGGCCTTTTGTGGGGGAAGTTCCTGGGAGTGAGGTCAATGTTTACAGATCGAGTGTTGAGGACTTCACATATGCGGATTTGGTAAAAAGAGGTGGGTTTCCGCAGGTATGACGAAGATTAAGGTTAATAAGAGGTTAATAGAAGTTTTATGGTCGTCTTTCGTTTCATTATCATGAGCAGTGCCGAGACTTTTGTGATACGAGACTCGTTTCCGAGCCATATTATGTTTGTGCGCAAAAATGAGTTCGGCCCTTGCTCTTGCCTATCTCATCGGTCAAGCTGGGAGGCTGCAGGTGCTGCGCCACCACAGAATCGCAACCCCACCTTTGATCAACAGCCAACACAGCAATGCGGCTCAGCGACTCACCGGAGACGAGGCTGAGGAGATATATCACTGCTGCCTCGACTGCGCTAGCACTGCTAGCACCTACGTTTCGCTCTCTTGCAGTCATCATGCCCCGATATCTTTACCAGCAATTACAACACGACGATTCCATTCGCATCCTTATTCTGCACCCAAGCTCGAACGACTCGGATCCCATCACGGGTACGATTCAGCACGCACGGCTATCTGACGTCTATCAAGAAGACAGTGAATCATCCACATCAGATGAGACAGAGAGTTCCAATTTCGAAGGTTCCGAGGACCCTGATGAAATGAGATCGTCCGAGGAACTCGCCAACTCTAATGGCTCTGACACATCCGCTCGATCAGACGAAGATGATCATTCCTCCGTATCTGGTGGAATCGAACTAATCTACGTATCTGACAAGCCTGACGGGTCTGAAAAGTTCGACGAATCTGATGAGTCTCACGAGCACGGCGATATCGACGAATATGACGAGATCTGTGCTGGTGATCCCCTTGAATTTGAAGCTCTGTCATACACCTGGGGCATTTCTGGTGGCGCAAAACCAATCCATTTCTCCGATAGCGATCAAAAGTTAGAGGTTGGAGACAACTGCTATAAAGCCCTTCGACGCTTGCGCCGTAAAGATGGGGACCGGTCGCTCTGGATCGACGCCATCTGCATTGACCAAGACGATCTTGATGAACGCAACCGTCAAGTGCGCATGATGGATCGGCTTTTCGACCTCGCTACCACCGTGGTAGTCTATCTCGGAGAGCAAGTTACAGAGTGCCGCGCCTTGTTCGCAGAGTTAGCAATCGTGGACGACCTCTTGACTCGTGGAGAGTACAAGGATCTCATCCGCGACCCGCCGAGTGCAACTACTGTCAAAGAATTGGACGCTTTGTTTGGCTTACCATGGTTCAAAAGAGTTTGGGTGCTTCAAGAAGTATGTGGGAAAAGATCTGTTTTTCAATGTATGGCTCTGCTATTGCATCTTCTAAAGCTCTTCGTAAGTTGTAATTCGGCTACAAGAATTATGCGGTGACCGCGCGGTCGCTTGCTTTCAGTTGGCTTTTCAGTCCACCTATAGAAGAATCAACGCCACAAATCAACTTGTGGAGAAGGCTCTTCGCAAGCAGAGAGTGTTTGGCGACTGATCCTCGTGACAGGGTCTTCGCCTTGAAAGCCATGGTCGGCTCCGGACAAAGGCAGATGGACACCCTGATTGATTATACTCAGGATGTAGCAAAATGCTTCACCGAAGTTGCGCTCTTCGTTCTGCCAGTATTAGACCTTCGCTTGTTACTCGCTGTTCGCCACCCACATACATTGGAAATGGGTTCTTGGATACCCGACTGGTCCCAACATCTTCCACTGGACGCATATGAGGAAGAGTGGCACACCCGCAGTGAGCTTATCGATGAACAACATTACGAGATGAAGCGTCTTATAAGTGTACAACACCATGTATCCCTTGAACTGCGCGTCACAGGTTGTCGGTATGCCAAAGTAGCTTGTAGAAGCTCCATGTTCTCATTCCGCGATCTCGAAGATTGCGAAGCACAGATGCGCAGCGTCTACCAAGACATACAGGATCACAAGGTGCATGGGAGCATAGAACATCCACTCAATCGCAAAAAAATTGCTAGAACCCTTGGACGAGAGATTCTTGATGGCAAGTGACACCCCATAACTGCATGGATGTTGCAAAGTCCGCTGACCTGTTAGCGATGGTGAAACTCCGAGATGAGTTTCTCCATTATCGTCTGCACCGATGTCATTATAGCCAATGGGTAAGTTCACACGAACCTCGTCCAGCAATGTGCTGACTTTCATGTTATAATAATTATCTTCACTCTGACGGGCCCCTGCATGCACATGCAGTGCGAGAATCTGTTGAATCACTTCAACAATGCCGTATCGTTCTCTTAGACAACACGGACCTGGCCATCGCACCGGCAGATGTACTAGACGGCAACGTTGTTGCATTCCTTCTTTGCACATTCCGTCCTTGTCTTTGAGACTCAACACGGAGGGGTATTGGACCCTAATTAGCGGCGATTGCCCTCTTTTCACAGAGAAAAACCGCTCAAATGACGATCCAAGTCATTACATGTGCGGGGAATACATATTAGATCACGCTGATGAGAAGGAGATGTTCGCAATCAGGTAGAATCATCAAGCGTATATTGTGCTCCGCCAGCTCAGTCAGTTCCTCAGCTCACATTCTCTCCACTTGCTCTGCTCCAGATGCACGCGTTCCCGATCCTATCTTCGCTCAGTAACATCATGTTCGCTCATATCCCCTTCCTCTCTCCCCCCGTCCACTTCACACCCAACCGCCCCTTACCTTCCAACACAGCAACCTCCGATCTTGGACATCGCATCCACAATTATCACATACATAAGCATTGCATCTATAACCATCACATCCAGAACTATTCCATCTACACATATTACACTTATGAACATCGGTCCGAACATCACACTCACGACTAACGAGCCTATGAACATTACACCCACAACCAACACAACCACGTACAACACACCCACAACCACCGCACCAACAAATATCCCATCAATAACCTTCCCACCAATCAACGCAGCCCTCGCCTCACCCCGCCCCACCATCCAAAGACAACAGAAGATACCGCCTCAACCGCCCATTTCCTCGAAAACCAAATACGCACCGACCAACCAGTAACAGCATTTAGCTCGTCATGCACATTTCTAACCCTCACTCCACGACACCGAATTACACAATCCAACGTCCACTGTCTAAGCTTGGTCTTGCTCCGCTGCTTATTTGCGCAATCCGCACAAGACATACAATCGATGAAAAGGTCAACGAACCATCAGGTTGCTGGGATGAGTAGTTTCTATAATTTAAACATGCATATCTCCTCTTCATCCCCAATCCTCTCCTTCATCTAACCCACCTCTCACTCAACACCTCTCTCACCCACCGCCAACCGCGCAATCCCCTCTCTCTAAATCCCCTAGCTCTAAGTTCCCCCCTCTTCACTCTCAATCCTCCAGCACAACCTTCAGCGTAACAATCTCAAACGCCCTAACCTCAATCCTCATCCCCATTTCCCTACCCCTATCCCCGTCCACCTCCCAAACCTCCCCAACCTCCCCTTCCTCATCCTCCAACGCCGTACACCTAATCACCTTCTTAACCTTCAACTCACCCCACGTCAGGACGCCCTTACTCTTCCCGCCCAAACTATCGTATATGCGCAGGATAACAGAGTGCCCGGGCTTGGTGGGTAACTCGCCATTCGAGACGTCTTCGTCGTCTTCGGCGCGCTTGACGGTGTCGAGGATGAGGTTGGGGGCGGAGTGGATGTGGAAGGTATTTAGGAGGCCTTTGCTCGCACCGCCTGCTGACTGGGAGCGTCCAACGACTTTGAGGGGATTGTTGAATTCAAATGCTTTGCGAACCGTGCGTTCGTCTAGTCCGCCCTTGTGCGGGAAGATGGCGTAGCGCGTGGTGTGGTGTCCCATATCTGCATGCGCGTCGGGTGCTTTGGGTGCGCGGAGGAGAGATAGACGCATGACGTTTCCTTGGGTTGCGAAGCCGAACTTGGAATCGTTCAGAATGGACACGCCATATGTGGCTTCGGAGAGATCGGCCCACTTGTGCACGCAGACCTCGAACTTGGCCATGTCCCATGTCGTATTGTAGTGTGTGGGTCGACGCACGATGCCGAATTGCGTCTCGTAGCTGGCTTCGGTGTTGACGATGTCGACGGGGAACTCGACCTTCAAGAACTTCATTGTCTCGTGCCACTCAATGTCGGCAGAGATCTCGACGGCGGTGGGGGCGTTGCCGATGGCAGCGGGGAGAGAGAGTGTGGTTTTGATCCAGGACTTATCTGAGATCTTGGTCTCAATCTCAAGCGAGACGCGGTGGATGCTGGATTCAGAGATGGAGACCTTGTGAGGAGCGAGTTCCTGGCGGGAGTCCAAGTGGTAGACTTCGACGTCCCATGCTTGCCAGTACAGGGGCTTGTCGTCGAAGATGACGAGTTGCGCAGCCTTTTGTCCCTTGGGGATCACTTCACGCTCTGCTGCGATGTCATAGAGGGAGGTAATGGCGCCGTTTGTTACCTCGACAACAAATTGGCTGTTCCGGAGCTCGAAGACATTCTCGCTAACCTGGCTAATGGACGCGGTGCTTGCAGAGTATGGAGAGGAAAGTGGGCGCACGTCCAGTGGACCCATTCCGTTACCGTGCGCAAGTCCGTATGCTGCCTGGTTCGCGATAGCCGGCAACTTGACAATTTCGCTTCGCTGCCATGGGAGTGTGTTCAGAGCAAGCAGTTGGCTGTCTGCCGTCAAACTCTTCTCGTCGTCGAACCCAAGCTCCCTGAGCGCATCAGAGAGTAGACGTTCGCCAGTGAGGAAGAGCTCGGCATAGATCTACTTTGGTCAGCATAAGTCTTGAACGGCGATCCCACTTTACCCACCTTGTCCGTGTCCTGATAGGCCATCTCGATCGAACTACCTGGCAGACAATCATGGAACTGGCAGAGTAGCACGTTCTCCCACATGCTATCAATATCCTTCTTCGGGTATTTGTAAGCGCTCTTCTTCCCGAATCCGTTCTTGATTGTCGCCAAAGTTGCCAGATACTCAATGTCGCGCAGCATGAACTCGGCTCTCCTGTTGTTGCGCTTGTTGTTGGACTGAGTCGTATATGTGCCACGATGGAGCTCAAAGTAGAGCTCTCCATACCAAGTCGCTAACTCTGTGCCGCTCTCGACCCTCTTCTGGAGCTTGTTGAAGAAATCATCCACCGAATCACCGAGCTTGACTCGTGGTAGAAGACCACCACCATTATCGCTCATACCGCGGCAGCGACGGAGTTTCTCGAGCTGTTGCCAGGTAGGGCCGCCCCCGCCGTCACCCTTGCCAAAGACTAGCAATGAGGTCTTGTCCTGGTCGAGTGACTTGTGCTGTGTGACACTTCTCTTGACGTCGCCGAAGTCGGCTTCAGCTGTGTATGTCTCGCAAGGGGGCATGTGGCAAACAACTTGACTGTTGTCGAGCGCCACCCAATTGAAGGTAGTGTGGGGAAAGTTGTTGATATTGTTCCAGCTCAGTTTCTGAGTGAGGAACCGGCTCATACCGGATATACGGCAGATTTGTGGTAACTGCGTAGAGTAGCCGAATGTGTCGGGCAGCCAGAATGTCTTGTGCCGTTGGCCGAATCTGCTCTCAAAGAAGCGCTGGCCGTACAAAAATTGTCTGACGAGGGACTCTCCACCGGGAAGGTTGGTGTCGTGTTCCACCCAACTCCCACCAATGGGTTGGAACGACCCCTCCTTGACCTTCTTCTTGACACGGTCGAAAGTCGAAGGATAGTCTTGCTCGAGCCACTTGTACTGCTGTGCTTGCGAGCAGGCGAAGCGCAGCTCGGGGTAGCGTTCGATGAGGTCGCACTGGTTCGACCAGGATCGGTTGACCTTGCGCCTCGTCTCTGCAAAGGGCCACAGCCAACAGGTATCGATGTGGCACTGGCCAATGCCAAGCACGATTGACTCGTTGTCGGTTTCGTAGACTTTGTGGGAGTCGACCTTGTCTCCGAGATACTCCTGGGCAATCTTCCTCGCCTTGGCAATGCTCTCGTTGTCTCCGCCACCCGCGATGAATGTGTCAATAATGCGGTTCCCAATTTGCTGCGCATCGTGGGCCTGGACAGAGTCTCCGGGAAACTCGCGTGCAGCATCAGAGATCTCCCAGAAGTCAAAATACAGCCCCCTCGCCTCGAGGTTGACAGCCACGATATCGGCAGTGTGGAGTTGGTAGTACTTGTCCTCCTTTGGCGGTTGAATCGAGTCTCCACCGGGCGCGTTACCGAACATGCCATTGCATGCCATCTCGATGTAGAAGGTGTGCTCCTTGCCGTCTCTGAAGCTCTTGGGCAGTATCCACTCGACACGCTCGCCTCCGCCCGTCAAGCCATGTACTGTGTGTCCGTCTTCGGTCCATATCAAGCCCTCGTTGTTCGCATCCCAGATAAACTCGAGGTGCTCTTTCTCCAGCATGTCCTTGGGCACAGTGAGCTGGACCTTGAACCAGTGCGTCGACCAACTCGGTCCGAACGACTCGCCGACCTTGGTGGGCCTGAATTCGTGGGACGTGGCCTCCTTGAAGAGGGGGCGGGACTGGTTTGGTGGCGAGTATACAGACAGTTTGACCCAGTCTGAGCCGGACGCGCGAGCTTCGTGCAGCTTGCTGATGACGTATTAGATGCAACTCATGAAGTGGTAGAGCAGGCATCTCAGAGACTCACCCAACAATGCCTTGCTCCCTGTACTGCCCGCCATCCATGAACTGCCGCAGCCTGTTCTGGTAGATAGAGTGAATCTGCTTGCCGACGGGACCGGCCGCCAGCTTGGGGTACTCGGATGAGACCACCATACTGCGATGTGTTTCGCCGCCCATGATTGCAATCAATCACTGAAGTCTGAACGGGCTATATGTATGACTGGGTGTGGTGAGATCAGCTGCCTTGGATTGGTAGCTGTGATGCGTGTACCTTGCATGGACGCTTGTGATGTTCAAGCTGGAGCTGGGGGTAGCTCTGGAGCTTAGCTTTCCCCGCACGGCGCCAATTGGGCCCGTGATGATGGCTCCATGCCTGTATCAACACCAGATGATCCACATTCAAGCTTCATTGGTGTTCCAGGTCCCGTAGCAAATTACGTGCAGGTATTCCACGAGATTTTCAAGCTGTGTTACCTTCTGTATTCGAGAGGACCTCGAACAGCTTGTGATCTCGGCACACATGCACCTGCTGAGTTTGTGGGATCCTCGAATCACCATTACTGCCTCTTGTACTTCACACTTCGTTACTTGATATCCGATCACGTTGCCAACCTGAGCACATCTTGCAGCCGCAGAAACATTGATCATTTTCACATGTCTAGACATATACCCAAGCCTTAACACCATTCCCAATTCATGATAGTGGGGCCCCTACTTGATCCTGTCCAACCTCGCGCGGTTCATGGCGATCTGGTCATCAACCTTGTCTGTCTTGCCTGTGATCCTCTCAATGTGCTTGTTTTGTGTGTCCACCTCGTCACCCATCGCGCGACCGAGCTGGTTGAGGCGCCTAGCTGCGCCGTGGAGGGCATCTGGAATGATGTGTTAGTATGTCCAGCCAAGAGCATAGAGTACAAATACGCACCCAAGTTAGAGTCAATCTCGTTCTCCATCTCGTCGTCCTCAGAGTCGGCTTCGAACTGGTACTTGGCACGGTCGGCGAGCGTGCCCTTCTTGCCGGGTCCGCTCATGCCCGCCAAGTTGCGGTTGATGCCCTCGCTGCGAGCAGCCGAGTCCCATGCAGCCTTGCGAGTAGCATCACGCGCATCTCGCTCCTGCTGGTGGGTTGCCATGCTGCAAGGTGTCAGTGCCAGCTCATTCAAGACGGAAATTGCCTCTGTGAGGGCAAATGCAACTCACATCTTGTTGTCGCGCTCTTGCTTGCGCGAGTTTGCGGTGAAGGGATTGGAGACGTGCATGGCGAACATGGACTTGTTGAGGGCTGAGCAGTCGTTAGAATAGAAGACGGACAGATATGGGTGGGCGGTTATACTCTTCAGTTCGCGCGCCTTCTCTTCGGCGATCCTGTTCTGGGTGCTTGCGAGGTCGAGGTTGCGTTCCGTGCTGTTGTTGTTAGCGGACCGCCTTTTGAAGTGCTTCCAAGGTTGCCATACTTGTGGATGCGCTCGCCCTGAGCACCAAGTCGAGCAAGAGTGTCGCGACCAGTCTCTTCAGCCTGCTGTGCGAGCCTCAAAGCGTTCCTGGTACTCGACACATCCTGCTGCTTCATGAACTTGATCTCGTTCTTGGTCGCGCTGATGTCTTCCTCCTCCTGCTCCTCGGCCGTCAGCTCACGGTCACCGTATGCGCCGTAGCCACCTGGTGCTGCGCCATAGCCACCGCTCTGGTCTCCGTATGCGCCGCTCTGGCCGTATGCGCCCGGCTGCTGCTGGGGAGGGGCCTGCTGGCGCTGGGCGGCGTTACCGAACAGCTCGTTGCGGCCGGCGTCGGTGGACATGGTGTCCTGTGAGGTGGTGCGTCCAAGGCCGCCATATCCACCAGCTCTTTGTGCGGGTGCTGGGGACCCGCCGTAGCGGTCGTTGCCGTAGCCCGCCTGGGAGCCATAGCTGCCGCCCTGCGAGCCATATCCTCCAGGCCTCTGCCCGTGGGGCTGCCCAGGGCCCGTCGCAGAGGGTGTCTTCTCCTGGCGGAACGAGCTGCTGCCGCCAGAGTATGCGGGCGGCGGTGCTTGTGCGTAGGGGTCGTTGCCCGCTGGTGCAGCGTAAGGGTTCTCGGCGGCGGCGCCCTCCTTCTTCTTCCTGCCGCCAAAGAGGGCATTGCGGTTGCCGTCGTCGCCGTCGTCTTTCTTCTTGCTCAGGAAGCCCATGGTTGTGTTGTTGTGCAGTAGTGGAGCTGTTCAAAGGTGTGGTCTCAGGCAGCTGAAAGTGTGGGGTTGCGAATATCGATTGGCTCGCAAAGCTGTTCCTGCCAATTCGCGAATCAATGTATGAAGGGTTAGTTGTAGTGACTGCGAAGGTCAGAGAAAGGAGGTTGTGAGAGGCACAGGGGAGGGGCGGGTAGTGTTTGAATGGTGGATGCGCTGTGCGTTGGGCGTTTCGAGCAGACACCGCCCAGCTGAGTCGCTGACGAGTTCCAGAAGGCTGAGCAGCCCGCCACCAGCACATCTCAGCTGCGGGCAGTCAATTGCTAAAGTCTTAAACAGTGCTTCATATCGCTTCATCAAGGTGAATGAAAAAAATAAGAGCAATTTCATCATGCTATACGCATCTACTTGCACTGTTTATATCCGTCTCATTTTGGGCCTGCTTATCCTAAGAATGGGTCGCGGTTGCTGTCCCCGTCCCGCGTGGCGGTCCCTGCATATCTACGGCGGAGCATTCAACACCACCATGCAGCTAAATCTGAGCCCACGTGACTTGTCTACGGTGAGCATCTTTCTGCTTGGGCATGTACACCAGCTACTCTGTATAGCTTAAAATGCCCGAGCACTGCTCAAAGCTTCCAGTCTCTTCCGTGCGTGTTGCGTCCACATCTCGCTATTGTCATCTGCTGCATGCTCCCCATCAGACGAAGGCAAATCATCGTGCTCTTCTCGCGTCCATATCTCGGTGCCCTCGACAACGGGAAATGGAGTCAACACCCTGCTGATGTCACCCCACCATACTTCCCCAAACTGGCGGTACCACTCGACGGTCCTTTTGAGCCCTTGATCAAATGACATTTGGGGCTGCCACCCGAGCGCTGCCAGCTTAGAGCCATCCGTAGCGTAGCGCTGGTCGTTGAAAGGACGGTCTTCGGTATGATGCACCCACTTCTCCAGCTCAGCAGGTGTGCTGTTGGGTAATCCAAAGATACCAAGCAGTCGATGGCATATTTCCACGTTTGATATTTCGTCTTTCGACGCAATGTTGTATATCTGCCCGATCGCGCCCTTGTGAAATATGGTATCGAGCGCATCCACGATATCTCCGGCGTATAGGTATCTTCGCGTTGGCGAGCCGTCGCCATGAAGCAAGAGCTTCTGCTCTCGCTGAAGGAGCATGATGAACTTCGGTATGATCTCTGTGGCATGTTAAATATTATTCCCCATTTCATGATTGAGCCTTTGCATACTTTCTGGAAATTGATGCGGACCGTACACGTTGTTGGCGCGAACAGTGATGAGAGGCAGCTTGAAGCTACTTCTGTACGCGCTGACCATCATCTCTGCGGCTGCTTTGCTCGCCGAGTATGGGTTCGTGGGGGCGAGTATGCTTGTCTCGCTGAGATCTGCCGCGCCAACGGGCACATCGCCATACACCTCGTCCGTGGAGATGTGAATGAACCTATTCACTCCATGCTCTCGAGCTCTCTCCAAGAGCACATGTGTCCCGTATACATTCGTGTTGGTAAATTCGTACGAATTGCCGAAGCTGAGGTCGACATGCGATTGCGCTGCGAAGTGGAAGATGGTGTCGATTTTGTGCTTGCGCAGCACGCGCTTCACGTCGGTTGGAGATGTAATGTCTCCATTCTCGAAGGTGAAATTGGGCTTGTCTTCAAGAATGCGCGTGTTGTTCAGGGTCGCGCAGTAGTCGAGCTTGTCGTAAGACACGACATTGTAGTGATCGGGGTATGTGAGGACAAGATGGCGCACAAACCAGCAGGCGCTGTCTGATCATCAGCACGGGCGCATTGAGCTTTGTGCAAACTCGCGATGTGGCGCATGCATGACGGATGCACATACATGAAGCCAGCCCCTCCCGTCACGAGAATGTTCTTTGCGTCAGGTAATGGCTCAAATTCGGTACTTCCGACCAACACTGGTGCTTGTTGCCACAGCTTATCCTTCAGATAGAATCTTGGATTGAGTATGGTAGATCGCCGCCGACCTGGGTCGTTAGTCCTACAAGGTGCGCTCGGTGCTGGAAGACAAGAAACACACGTTTTGCGCCCTGGACGCCATTGGAGACCACGTCTGCTGCCTCAGGACTTTCGATGGCAGACATGCCAGCAGAATGGACTAAGGAAGTTTCGCGAAGATGTTGAAAGAGTCCCTATTGGCAACAACATTGCGCAATTGTGTGGTCAACTGGTCACAGGCAGGTTGGATGCCGGTAAGAAGAGTGGTGGTTTTGGGCTAGACTGTTTGAGGCGTTCCTTCCGCACTGCACTATTTACGTCACAGCTCTATCGCTTCCTATTCGAGCTGCAACAACATTCTGAGTCCAATTTATGAAATCCCAAATGCTTGTTCTTACTAGACTGAGCCTTGTCAACGCTCTCTGCGATTATGTTCTTGGCCTGATTTGTTAAACCTCGCAGCCTTTAGCTCGCGTCCTTTTCCCCATCTACTTTGATCTAGCCTTAGCTACTTGGGAGATTGCATACCGCTTACCATACACTATGCTGCCACCTTTGATGCGACTGACTTCAAAGCCACTATATTTTATTAATTTTGTGTATTATCACTTCTCGAAACTACATGTGCGAGGCACATACTCTGGTATGTCCGGTATAATTCAGCCACGTCTTTCCAGAGGTAGGCCGCTGAGCAAGGCTGTCACCTCGTACCGTAGGATCACCGAGTTGATACACACTGTGCCCCTCAGCATCGCAATTCTCATGCTCAACGTCATTAGTAATGTGCAGTTTCGTGTCGAGGTTCACCGCGTATAGTCAATATTGAAAGTCTCTTGCGCGCAATCATGTTAAGTTACTTCATTTTGAGAAAAGCTTAAAGCAATACCTCATGAATATCTAGCGGCCATCTCGACCATCGCCATGTATGAGATGGTCTCTTTACCTCACAAGAGCCGAGTTGTTGCACTTCTCGAGCATCTGGCGCTTGTCAATTGTTTACCTATGTTGTTGATCTTGACAATGTCAATGGTTAAGATTGTCGGTTCAACATATCTAAGCGAACCGCTTCTTTCTTATCTTTAGACAAGTTCGTCACATCTTCCCTCTCAAGTTCAACGACTATCCTGCGCGTCGGTTTCCACAGTCTTGAAGGCCCAAGATCAATGAAAGGGCCGCTAGTCTCGGATCCCGAGCTGGAAGATGACACGTCGTCACTCGAATATGACGTGTGCCGGTAAAAGTTTGGTTTGGAAGAACGACGATTGTTCAACGATGCGTCGTCCGCGGCTTTTGTCGACATGAGAGATGGAATCCATGAGGATCGAGGGGTTGCTTTTGGAGATCTCATGTTCTTGTCGGGGTCGTACTTGAGTTTCATGCTGGGTTCACAAGTGGTCTGGCCCTTGAAGTCCAGTAAGAAGAAGCTCAGGGTATAGTGGCGGGCCTCCGTCAAACGGGCATCATTGGCGGTCACAGACTGTGGTATCTGTTTCTTGTAACGACTTGGTTGCCAAATTCTCCTACCACGCGGGGGGTCTTGTGATCGGTCGAGATTCCAGCTCATGAGCCATTCTGTCAAGTCTGGGGGCAAGCCAGGCGCGAGATCGGTCGGCGTAACACCAGGCTGTGCAAACGCCGTCTCGAAATACATCTTATGGTTTGTTTTGAACAGGCCATCTTCTCGTTTGCACCACTTCATTATTTGGCACAATTCCCAATGCGTCGCAAGATCTTCGCTTATACCATGGTCCAGCAGATCAAATTGACACCAGGCGACATTTCCCGACTCGCTGGCATGTGTGGTATAATCGCAAAGGACTTCGCATGTTGTGCGACCCGTACACATGAGAAGACGTACAGTGAAATGGACCGTGTCTCCTTTGTCTTTCGTAGTGTCGTAAAGGTTTAGTATTGGACGTCGATCTTCGATGGCTGCTTGTCCGGGCCATCTTTCACAATTTGGATTGCCTGCGAAAACTCAGTTTGTCATTTCTCGCGCCTGTCTGGGAGGACAACAAACCTATACTCAGGGTATGACTCAGTACCAGCAACTCTCGACCTTGAGAATTTGTCTCCTTCTCTCGAGCAGGGGTCAATTTCTTCGTTAACGAAGGCTCGTCCACATGGAAGTCTGGAAAGTGCCTTTTGTACTGCGCCATCATCCATAAAAGCGTGATATTCGCAAGCCCGCAGTCTGGGTTGCCGCCACCAACGTCCCCGTGGTCGCCTGCAAACCAGCACTGCTGTATGACAGTGTTCTTTGCATTGCTGCGCTTCCAAAGTACAGGCGGAAATAATCCTCGTTGCTCGTGGAGGGAGAGAGCTTGGAAGCCATGTTCTAAGTTGCGCGGAACTCTGTCCTTAACAAAGGTAAGTTGCTCATGTCCCAGGAAAAAATCGCTCATCCAACCTGAGACACTAGTCGATACAACTTTTAAATTTGCTCGTGGTGCAAATGCTGCCACGGTATCGAAGACTGCACAGCTTGCAATCTTGACATCGCAGTAACGCTGCTTGTGGCCACAATCTCCCTCGAGAAGAGCGCCTAGTGTTTCCAAATCTTGATCTTTCCATGCATCATACAACTTTTGTTTGCGATGTAGAAAGTCGCCGCGAAGTAAGCCGATATCTTCGATCAAGCAGGCGAGAGCACGGACAGCGAAAGCTCCTCGAGAAAATCCAACAAGATGTATTTCAGGTTCGCGTGTCTTATCGTACTGCAAACAAAGCTCTTGATACATCTTGAGTATCAAACCATGAAGGCCTAATTCACTATCAGTAACGCATCGCATGGAACTTGGAAATGGCCAAAGTCATCTGTCGCTAAGTATGTGAGATTGTGAGGGTTGTCAAATGCCAGAATGAAGATCCCATACATAAGAAAATACGGGAAGGGGTATCCAAGGGTGAGCTGTTTACCTGTGCCGGTCGCTTGGTGTGCTCCGTCTGTCAGCCATTGGATAGCCTTGCTGGCGTCTGCGGGCATATTTGTCCCAACACCATTCTGGTAGATTGTGTAGTATCCCGCCGCATCCAAACATCTCTTGAGCCTCCAGACATTGGTGTATCGGAATATATCTGAGACGCGAACCGCGTCTTGTGCGGTGCCATCGCAAAGGACCCATATGGGCTGTGTTGTGCTGTGTGGTGGCATTGTGTGTATAGTTGCACAAAAGGGTAGTAGTTATAATGATTATGTGCAGTGAAAAAAGGTGTCCGTGAAATATAATATTTCGAGTTTAACAGAAGGATGCGATATGTAAAGATTTCAGGTGGTAGGGACTGTATTTTGAAGCTGTGAGGCTCTACTGAAAACACAGCCCCACCATCGGCTGCATTGTGTATGCAAGCCACGGGGCAGTAAACCACGGACATTGCAATGCAAGCAACAAGATCTATAATTATCTTGCCTAAACTTCTACATAGCGCCATGGCTTGTGAGAGCGATGTCTGACGCGTTAGTTGCTGCGTTAACTGCAGCAGCTGCTGTAAGGACACACCGGGTATCTAGTGACTTCGAGCGGCGAAGATAATCTCGACCAGCAAAGGCGATCATAGAAAAGCCACCCTCGCGAGACTTGCAGCTGGTGTTAACTTTGAATAACCAATCCTACCTTAAGTACGTGTCCTCGCTCCCTAGGCATTGAGACAGCACATCAGCCTTCCTGCAAGTGCTAGAGGTTTGACAAGATGATAAGCTGATGAGTTTGAGGTTGCTAGAACAAGCCGTCTCAGCCGGAATTAACAAGGTGTTGCAGCAACCTGTGTCCAATCACATTATTGTCGCAGCCACCACTGTGTACAAATCGAAGCGGGTCAGTTCTATAGATAGTTCAAGGAATGTACCTCATGTGAAAGAGAGTGCAGATAGCGTAGCCTGCCGTGTGTTTATAGGAATCCCGTATCGTGATACCGAAGCCTTGGGAAGGAATAAGAACAAATCTGTCTTAAGATGAATGTACACATTCAAGAAACTGCTGAATATGATTGGATTCGCAATGATATATGAAGTACGATGGGCCGGCCCAGCAAACAGCTCTGACATCATGATCCGGGAAATTTCGGCTGAATCGAAGTCGATTGGAAAACAGTTCTTGTTTTCCTTCCAGCGTCTAGCACGGGAAGTGTCCGAGGAACGACGATGTGATTGATGCACCCTACCAAAGAGAGAAACGTAATCAGCAGTGAGAGGGCTTTCTACGCACTTTACTTTTTGAAGAGGAGAGGCCACATGGTCCTCTTCTTTGCGCTTCGCGACCCTCGTCTCGCGCTCTTTCACCAGCTGCTTCATTCTAGCCTTTGCTGCGCGAGCTGTTGCGATCACTCTCCCATACACCATGCTGCGACCTTTGATACTACTGACCTTGAAGCCACTAGCTTTGACTAATTCCCGATAGTCGTATTTCTCAATGCTACACGTGCGGGTTCGTTCGTGCTTCGACAGACCTGGCGTCTTTGAACATTTGCCTGGAGGTGGAGTATCAAGCAATTCCGTCAGCTCATATCTAAGGATCACGGAATCGTCGAGCCTGGGGCGTCCCGCAAGCCTACCTTGTCGAGCAACAGCACGCCATGTCGACTCCTGGAACCGGCTGCTCGTGTATTCGGTCAGCACGATCAACTCATGTGCAACAAGCTTGACATGACTTTTACCGACGCCTGTCTTATATCAGATGCGCGAGCCCCAAAAACTCACTTTTCCCATGAGTTGCCTAGCTCTGATCCTCCCTCATACCGCACTTCGTAACAATGTATTTTCTGATTATCAGCACGTCTAAGCTCTCGGATGATCCAGAGCCTAATGCAAGCCGTAGGTATTGCTCCCGACTTCTCCGGACCACATCTGATGTTAGCCAGCATCACGTGCTCTGTTACATAATCACTCGTAGGGTATATATTCCCTGTTTCCCTCATTAGATAGGAATCAACCTAGTCCCTCTTTTCTGCTCCTGCCCTTGCCCGCACACAGTTATGAGCCCGGTTTGCACCTCTTAGACTGAGCTACTCAGCACCAAAA
>QVXC01000422.1:0-29782 GCA_003501895.1 Phaeosphaeria sp. A1 3.1a | reverse complement strand
ACCTCATGTTTGAATAGTTGGCGATGTTGTTGCGCGTGCGCGGGGTGTCACCGTGCGCGGCCTGTCGCACTACGGTAGCTATCCGTAAGCCGATCGATCGGACCTCGGGAAGTGGACCCCACGTGAACCCGCCAGGAGTACGCAACCACGACTGACCTCATATCCCGTCGTCGAAATGACAAAGAAGATGACACCTCTGCCAAAATTCAAGTATTCTTTGCGCCAGATGCTGTTGACAATTTGAACGTAAACAAACCAGAGAGTATCGAGACGTACAGTTGAACAACTCAACAGTTTTACCACGCCACGAGGGTTTCCGCTACGCAGTGAGCACTCAAGAGTCATCGGATGCCGACGCAAGATGTCTTTTGACATCATCGTCGCGCAGAGCTGAGCTTACTGTGTACAAGTGCTCGATGCCCTTCTGCTATACCAGGAACATACCGAGAAGTGCTCCGCGGACTGGCCAAACATCTTTGATGATACGTAAACATAACTAAGTTACCATAAGTAACGTTAACTATAGCATAATATGTTGCATGTTCCGGCCGCGAACCTTGCTGGCGCGTCAGAGGCGCAATAAGATCATCTATTCCAGGAAACTCGATCGCAGATCGGGGGTGCATCTGGTATGTTTGCGTATGTGGCATCCTCGTGGCCTAAAAGCGGCAAGTACCTGATGTGCACAGATTCCCCATCAGCGGTCATCGATTTCTACCCCACAAAGCCCATGCGGGACCGACCTGCATAAGCGTAAATCTCATGCAAGATCGATCCCACCGCTTCTCCATGTGGTGATGTTCCTGAGCCAATTGTCAGGGTCGCTAGCTTCAAGCTGCGACATGTATGATTTTGTCATGACATCAAGACCATTAGTGCCTCAAGGGTTCCCCTGGGATTTCGCAAGATTACGATCGAAGCACCGTTGGTATACAGGATCAATTGCCACTTTCGCTTAGCCTGACACTGGCTAGATGCGATCTATGGAATCTATAGATCGCGTTACATCATGTTCCTGAACCTTATTCTGTCCGTTCCCCAAGGGGCCCCTACGCGGTCGCGAAATGTACGCGTCAATTGCACAAAGACGCGCTTTCACTCAGCGGTCGTGTACTGAGGTCATGAGCTGGCGTCGATGAGATGACGAGGGGGTTGGGAGAGGCTTGCTGATGTATAAGTAGCAAGCACTTTTCGCTGTCAACAAACCATCAACTCACTCACAAGCCTCACAACAACAAGTTCACAACTTGAATACCACATTCCCAACCTTTCCACCAACAACCTATAATCAACATGGCTGACCAGTACAAGCCCACTGGTAAGCTCAACTTCCAACTTCTTTGACTACAATCTGACCTCTTTTCCAGAGCACGGCGGACTGAAGCAGGACGGCACTCCCGACAAGCGCGTCGGCACTGGCGAGTTCGCTCAGGGCAAGGTCGATCCTCATGAGGCCGGAAAGCAGGGTGGTCACACCTCGGGCTCTGGTTCTGATGGTGCCGATGGCTCTTCAGGATCTGGTGGCAGTGCCAAGGGCCGTGAGTTTGTAACAAATCGTTGACAAGACATTTGCTAATGCTGGAACAGAGTTCGCTCACGGCAAGGTCGACCCCGTTGAGGCTGGCAAGAAGGGTGGTAACTCCTAGAGAGTCAGATTGAGATACCTAATCCTTCGTGATAGGAAATATCCTGCGCGAGAGTTGTCTGCTCCGGTTGATCTGATAGCCATCAATGAATGAAACAGTCTAATATGATCTATGTACATCCACCTCATATCGCAAACATGCCTTGTTATCACAATACATCTCTCATCCCATTCTGCCCCAACTGTAAATATGCGGAAATGTTATAATATAGTCAAGCAAAGCAGCCTCTGGTTGCGAAGCATGCTGGAAAGTGCGTCGTTAGGAAGGTGGATCTTCATCATTCAACATTTGATTTAACAAGATTAACTGACTCCTGGAACATACCTGTACCAAGTCAAGGCTCTCATTGGCTGGCTGAAATGCAACATCGTCAGCTGATTATGGACGACTGGCTGTGCCACACTTGAGACCAAAATAAGAGACACTAGCAACTGTGCAACCTACAGAAACTGCGACCTTTCCTGCGCCGTCGTACAGCGTACAGTATCGGTGTGCCAATCCTCGAGGCTTATCGATCCTACGTACCACCGACACATTTGCAGTACCTTGCTTTCAGGCAGCTGGTCTGAGCACCACCGTCGCGAAGACTCTTATTGCCACATCGGCGCACTGCCCTGGCGCATATTCTACTACATTTGTCGAAACAATCACATGGTCATGGGGTCAAAACGTGTTCAGCAAGATGAAGATGCCCGCCACATTTCGCGTTCACGATCACACGGAATGGCATCCTCACTCGTCCCCTTCTTCCGCAAAGTGATATTGGTGCTGATAACTTTTGTCTTCCTGTATCTACTCGTGCGAACTATTACTGGATGGAACGTCATTGTGGAGCACTTTCCAGAGCCGACGCACGCGAAAACCAACTCGCATCCGAGTCTCTGAGATGTTCACGAGTAGAGCTGTCTAGTGAGCATCTAAAGTAAGCTACAGAACTCCTTGAATGATACATATCGCTGATCATCTTGAAGTTACCCCATGGTAACATGGTCGAGCCTCTCTGGTATACTTTGGAAAGGAATGTTTCATGAAGAACCATCACAATAGGCGCTATGGGATCTTCGGTCAGACGGCAACTTCGGTGTTGGAACTTGACAGTAATGCAGGATATCGGAGTAAGAAGTTCATGTAGAGGTAGCCAATGAAATCGATTCGAGTAGACTACGCCTCATGATGTGGCTTCCCCAGGTCAAGGGGCACAAGTTGAAACGCATCTATACCACACGAATCCGGCACATGTTGCGATAGCATTCTATATTTACCGTGCTGTGCCACGCATAGAGAGCATTTGATGCTCTCCGCGCCTCACTGCCCCAGAACAACAAAGATCCTAGCCCTAGTTTTTGGATCACGGCTCTCACTCGCAAGGAACCTCGCCACAGCGAGAGAATTCTTGTTTCGATGTTTTGGACTCTAAGTCGAGCAGGACACTGGATCCTGGTGCGAACCTTTGACCCTTGCAAAGCAAACAGAACTATAAATCGTCAAAGGGCAATCCTCCGGACTGTTGCGGACTCTACAGATCCTTCAGCTACAGCGTTACATGCGCAACCCATAAAGGAGTCATTTGAATCAGCCACATATGTCACTTTTGACTTGCCTGACTACGGCGCTGATTATGCTGCTCGCACACAGTGTATCTGGTCTTCCTGCTCCAGAATCCATCAACAACGTCTTTCAATGGCAGATCTACAAGGCCTGCCCGCAGGAGAATAGAGACAAGATAGTGCGAGCTTGGGAAGACTCCAAACGGCTTGCTGATGCACTCAACTCATGGAAGCCCGGGGAAGATTATCAAGCTGCGATGGAAATGTACATGGGCGATCGATGCACGTACGAAGACTATTCTGGCTATAACTTCAAGAGACAGATTCAAGGTAATATATACTAGCAGGCACCTCGCCTCTTCTATATCCAACACTTTCGCTAACCACGTTCCCGCAGACACCTCCAGACGATCTCGCGGCCTATACGATGGCAAGTCCGAATCCGGCCACGCCTACCTCTGGGTCTACTGCAACGAGGACAGCTTCTGGTTCAAGCACTGCGCTTCCGACCCCAAGCTCGGTGTGATCATTGCCTATGAGAACGAGGACTTGTTCTTCAACAACTGGTACATAACAATGTGTCCTTCGTTCTACGACTCCCGGTACATAATCCCTCTTGACGATCTCATCGAGTCGATGAAGAAAGAGTTCATAGACCCCAACGTCATGGAGAATTGGGATCTTGGCCCAGGCTCGAGCGCAGCTCTGTTCTACCATGAATCGATGCACTTGTCGCAACTTGTTACTTCGCCCCAGGCTGAGGACAAGGCGTATGGTGCAAAGGGGGTGTACGATCTGGCACGCCAGAGCAACACGGATTATGCGGTTTACAATGCTGATTCCTGGAAATTGGCTGCAACTGCGATTTTCGCACAGCAGACTTTCAACCTGGCTTCGCCTCCTCATCCTCTGGCCTACCCTCCAGCCGGCGCAACAATTGGCAAGGTGAAGGAGGATAACACTGACACGCTGCGTTCCGAGGTCTTCAATGTGACAGACTTCACTCCGGAAGGGGCTGGTGTGCGCGAGCAGGGCCAGCCGTTCAAGGTCGATACGAATCTGTGGGAGATCTACCAGCCAAAATCAGATGGTGGGAAACCCCCGGCCTGCAAAGAACCCCTCCCCATGAATGACTGCGTGAACAAGAATGGGAAATGTTTTTGTAAGCCGAAGGTCTGTATGGTAGGAGCAAATTGTTACACTGTCGAAGCGAAGAATTGCGATGCGGAGTGCAAAGGGTGTCAGTATCCCATGGATGGCAGTTGTTAAGTTTCTCGGTTTATACACAACAAGCAATAAATACAACCGGCGTCGTTTATTCTCTTCTTCCAAAGAATATTTAAAATTTATAATCGGATTTCCAACGCACAGTTCCAATGCCTATGGTACCGTCATCGACAACCACTAAATACCGCCAATCACCTCACATCCTCTCTACAACTTCCCCTTATCCCCCTCCTCCCCAATCCTAAACACATACTTAACCCCACTCGCCTTCCCCTCCTTCAAATTCCTCAACCCCTCCTCCACACCTCCCAACCCACCCTTAACCACCTCATGCGGATGCGGGCTAAAGAACCCCTCCGCACATCCCCGCGCCATATACCTAAAATAGATATACGCAAACTCCTTGTCTCCCTTATGCGCCTCCCCCACACTCGTAATCGTCATCTTCACGCTCTCCGGTATCCCCTCGTACTTCTTCCCCGGCAGCACAAGCGTCAAATGTCCCTCCTTCTCCAAGACCTGCACGATGTTCGTGTACGAGTTATGTTCGCTAACAGCATCATATGCATAGCGCAGTTTCTTCCCCTTCAGCGCATCCCTGATCCCCTTCACGACCGCCTCGTCGCCGGCGCGATAATCCACAATCGCATCGCCCTTCGAGCGATCAATCAGCCCTTCGACGAACTTCTCGCCCCGCCCCGCGACCGCGATGATCGGGTGGATATTCGCCAGTTTCGCAAGCTTAATCACATACGCGCCTACCGCGCTCGCACCGCCATACACCACCAGCGGCTCCTCTTGCCCGTCTTTCATCGGCGTCCACGGATCCGGGAGGCCGAGGCGCTGGTGCAGGCCGATTGCGGCCGTCATGGCGGCTAGGGGTAGAGTAGCGGCTTGTTCGAAAGAGAGGGTGGAGGGGATGTGGAATGTGCTCCAGGACCAGCCGACGGCGTACTCGGCGAAGGAGCCGTACGGGGAGAGCATCTCGTGGAAGGAGGCGACGCGGTCGCCGGGTTTGAATTCCCAGACGGAGGAGCCGACGCTGTGGACGATGCCGGCGATGTCGTCGCCCGAGTTGGCGGAGTAGTCGGGGATCCATTCGGGGATTTTCCTTTAGGATTTGTCAATGGGATGTTGCATTGGGGTAGTGGGATAGTGTGGGTGATGGAGAGGATGCAGCTTGGATCGAGAGGGTTCATTTAAGAGTGTTGGTACGTACCAGTCCTTGGGATTGCTTCCGCTAACAATGACTTTGATTACGACCTGATCCGGCTTTGGTTCAGGAATCTCTGCATCCTGGATAGTGACCTTGGGGCCCTTGGCCACGATTGCCTCTTTCATCGATGGCATCTTTAATAGCTCTTGATATCGTATGTGATGCTCAAGTTAAGTCCCAGCTCTTATTTACTTTTCAACTAAAGTGACTTTTAGTGTACTAAGTGTTCAATGACGTCCACTTTCCGCGGGGTCCAGCCCTACTTATACCACCTAAGGACCCTCCAGAAACCCCTCCATTGCTCCCAACGCCTAGAACCATCTCAGACAAAACGTCACGCAATTCCCTAGTTTCCTGCTACATTAATAATGACGAATGTGGGGTAGTGGGTACACGACTCGATTGTTCGATCGTCTTCGTTCGAATCGCATTTCATTAGCCGGGAGTGTAGCCGAATTTCACCGAGCACGACATATCGACATGTGTAATGGACAAGTATCGGACGAAACCATGGAAGAGACAGAAAGCGGTAAAGGTTCAGACGATGAAGAACAGCGTCGTCATAATAGCATCTATGTACCTTGCGAAAACATTATCAATACACCAACTCCTGGCAAGAATGTGCAACGAACCAGCAAGCTCCACGCTCAACCGCCCGCAACGCCAAAACAGAACTGCCATAGGCAGAGTATCCAAACACAAGACAGCCGTTGAATGCTTTGAAGATTTTCCATAATTTTGGATGCGAGAACGGGGACAGGCAAATCCAAGTAACGCCCCAATGCTGTTGATGGTTCCGCTCGAGACGCCAATGCCAACACTTCCCTAAATTGTGGACCAGAAATGAAAGAGACAATCAAAACTTCCAGCTTACTGCAAGCTGGTTAGCAAGAAGCCTCAACGCCAGACGCTCTTAGTTCCAGGCGCCAGACTACCTCTGCTGCTGCCATTTGAACCGGTACTTGTGATCCGAACGGGCGCCCGGGTCAAGTTCGAAGGTTCGCGCGGACGGTCTTCGCCAGTGATTGCCATCGTCGTGCGTCTCGCAGGACCCTTCATGATGGGTGTAGTTCGTGGGCTGAGCACGCTGGTCTTCCATTCAGCCTCGTGATTATTCTTGACCATGCGGCGCGCCGCACTTGCAGAGAACATGGAGTTCTCGTTCGGTGGGCTGTATGCTGTAGCAGTAGGGCTACGACGGCGATGAGCGCGGTTAACGGGAACAGTGCCTCCATTCGTGGACGAGCGACGCTTGAGAACGGAGCCAATCTTGCGGGCATCAGAACCCGTCCACTTTTCCTCTTCCGAGCTAGAAGCGTTGCCAGACTTGTCGGGGGTTGTGGCGTTCTCAACAACGTTCAGCGATGTCTTGCGGACTGCGTTATTGCCAATCTCGCGAAGAGGCGATGTGTTGTCGGAGTCAGAGTTGAAGAAATGCATCATGGGTGGAGCTGGCGAGCCATCCGACTTCTTTGACAAGGCACCTAGAGCGAATCGGCCTGCGCGTTTGAGGTCCATCGATACCTTGGGAGGCGAAGGAATCGGCGAGGACTCGTTCTGCTCAGTTGCGGGCGCACCGATGGGTAGGGAACATGTCGGAGTTGGCAATTCCACAGAGGATGTAGTTGGTGTGTCTACATGCTGTTCCGGTGTCTTGAACTCTGCAAGAGTGCCATTCTCGGTGTCGTCTCGCCACCGGACACCGCGCTTGGCCTTGGAAGGCGACTTCTTCTTCATTGGAGAAACCTGTACGCCTTTCTTTGCAACAGCCATCTTCCTCCTACGAGGCGATGACTTCATGGGTGATGCTGAAAGGTGCGGTGCATCTGTGAGTGTCGGCGGTGCAAGTGCCAGCGGCTTCATTGGTGAAGGGTCCTTGATGGTTATCGGCTTTCTCCTCTTTGGGGTCCCCTTGTGCGTTGGGGCAAAGAATTCTGTGACCGGCAAGCCACCATCTGGACGGATAGCTTGGGATGTCGCGTTTGTGCACGCGTTCATGATCTTGGTGATCAGTTTTCTGGCGGCCTCGATAGCCTCGGTCTCGCTCATTTGCATAATCTGGCCAAGGATTGTGACAGTTTCGATGTGTGCCTGAACAAGGACTTGTACAATCGCCGCATCACCGCCCTTGTCCATGTCCAATAGCGCAGTCAAAGTGTCTCGGTCGGCATTCGCTTTTAGCAGTTCAAATTCCCTGGTCAGATTCGCTGCATCAGGGCCGTCGGTGGACCCGTCGATCTCAGATAGACCCCTCAGACCGACACCCATGGCTGTGTCCATCTTGCTTGTCCAATTCGTGCGTTCTATCCGGCGGTGGCAATGTTGTCGTGTTTGCTCAAGCTCTGCTGAGATGCCAACGGCGGTGTCCCTCATGGCAGCGACCTGCGATGGCATTTCTTCGCCCTCGCGGACGTCCTTGACATTATCGAATGCCGCTATCCACGATGAAATAAGCGAGATACGCTTCTCTGCCTGCTTCAAAGTCTTCATCATATTCAGCCGGTCCTTGCGTTCTGGCTCCGAGTCTGCGTAAGATTGTCGCAATCGTATCATAGCATCGCGGAGGACGCTATCCTTCTTCTCGCTCTGCTTCTGGTACTTGGCAAAGGCGCTGTTCTCGAAATCCGTCTGCTTCTTCATGAGCTCGTCAATCAGCGCTCGTTGTTCGTCAATCTTCCTGACGTAGTCTTTGACGTGGCGATTGACATTGAAGACGTTCTTTGTGATTTTGGTCTGGATGTTCTTCGCGCGATTTGCGTATCGCAGGGTGTTTTGGGTCTCGTCGAAGTGCACGCTGGAGGGACTGACACACACAATCATGACCGTCTTGCAGTTACCACCCAAGGAGAATTTCAGCAACCGCGTGAGCTTGGAATTCCGGTATGGGACGTGATTTCGTTTTCGGGGATCGCACAAAGCATTGATACAGCTCCCAAGCGCGAGCAGGGATTTGTTGATATTCGCACCTTCGATCAATCGCTCTCCTCGGTTCTTGGTTGCGCTCGCTCGCTCACTGCCTGCCAAATCGATGATACTGAGGGTGGCCATGGTGTGGGGCTCATTGACGGCGGCGTTGCGATCTTTCGAAGACACATTGATTTGAAGGACGGCGTGCGATCGCGATGAGGTTGCGTTGGCCTCGGTCGGCGACATGGTTCGGTACTCGTTGCCACGGACTATGATGTCCATGACTTCTTGGACCTGTAACGAGATTAGCATGGCAACAGCCAGGTTCGGTTCTTCAACGCACGTTTTGTGGTCGATGGCTGGAAAGGCCAGCAACAGAGACGGCCTGGTTCGCATCTTCGCGCAGCATGAGCGTTTGTTTGCTGCCACCCTCCACTAGCAAGTCGCGGATCGTCTCGTTGTAGATCTCTAGGTATGAGAGCGTGATCTCTGTATGCTTCGTGTCTTGCAGCTCCGTAATCTTCTCGAACAACTCCTGCATCGTCATGAAGATTATGCCGGGTTGTTGTGAGGTTCCCCTAACCACCGGTCAGTACTCGTCCCCTCCCCGAATTGGCATATACGCACGTAATGGTATGTGTCTTTCCGCAGCCAGTGGCGCCATAGGCGAAGACGGTCGCATTGTACCCATCCAGCACACTGTCCAGCAGGGGCTTGGTAGTCGATTCATACACATCGCCTTGTGTTGTGGTATCGTCGAACACGCGATCGAACGCAAATGTCTGGTCCTTCACCCGCTTTCCTTGTGGCCCTGTGGTATTCCTGGTGAAGCGATGCACGGGATTGTCATCTGGGGGGTCGAAGATTCTGAGGTCGGGTCAGCTACACCGCCTTGCGACACCGGCGGCATGTTCCTCACAGGCATTTCTCGTCCAGAACTTTGATGACAGGCTTGATGCCCTTGGAGCTCAATTTCGGCGTGGGAGCTGCAGCCAGAGAGCCGTCACCTAAAAAGAGCGCCTGGTCGTCGCATCTCGACAATTGCGCCGCCTCGCGGATAGTGAACGGGCGGACTCGCACAGTGACGGAAATAGAGGACGCGCCATCCGCGGCCATGGTAGCGCTGGAATCGGGGTTAGAGAAGCGAAGGGATGTGCAGCACAAGCTCTGCGAGTCGGAAAGGCAGAAGCTTGAGAGCAATGGGTGGTGTCGTTGCGGCTCGAGGTTCTGAATGACGATGCATCTTCGGACAGCTCAGTGTTTGGGACGCACGGGCCACAACAACAGACAGGGGGGTGCGGACAGCAACCGCGACTCGGACGCTCGACACGTGACGGCGGCGCTCTCATTTCCCCACATCACCGCCAAGGTCATCCTACTCAATGTCGTGCACGCTACTATGGAATGTGGTCCACGCGCCCGTCGAATCCAGGTTACTGCCCGCACACATTGCCACTTGTCTTTTCCGCGATCCCAGATCCATGGTATCAACAGAGACAGTGGTACCAGAATAGCTTCGCCAAACCCAGGGTCCATACTGCTCAATTCAGAACAAATCATTCAAGCACAATCACAATTGCAGGTTGGAACTCAGATGTAGAGATGCGTCCATCCCATTGAAACTCAACAAAAAGTATCTCAAAAGTTATCAACAAAAAGTCCACTGCACAAAAGCGCACTTCAAGCCTCATACTCGCATCGCCTCCACAACAGTCTCCTGGAGTTGAAGGCCCACCACTTTGTAATCGCCAACCTGCTCGTGCCATTGTGAGGAGCGCTTGACGGTGTTCTCAGCTTCTTACATCTATTTGTTGCACTTCTGCCACTGGACGTACACGACTTGGGTGAACTTGAGATCAGTCGAGTCGGTGGTGAGGAGACCGGTGGCCTTGCTGTCGCTGGTCTCGAGGCGGACCTGCGAGTTGATGTTGAGCATACCGGCGGCACCGCATGGCGACCAGATGATGGAGGTGGAGTCGGCCTCGTCGTGCTTGAGGTAGTCACCGTTGGTGGGGCCCTCGAACTTGTAGGTGGTGGAGGTCTGTTTCTGATATTAGTTTCTGTAACGTATGCGGTGCAACATGATCAACTTACCTGAGCAGTTTGACCAGAGAAGTAGTAGGTGGACTTCAGGGTGCCAGTGACGCCCTTCTGGATGGCAGAGTAGCCACGGTAGTCGGCAGACAGGACCGAGTACTGGAAGCCTCCGGGGTACTCGAGGTCGACGTTGAGCTGGCAGTTCTTGCGCTGCTCGGTGACGGCAATGCCGGGGCCGATGGAGGCAATGTAGGAGTCGAAGATGAGGGTAACGACGCTGCGGTCGCTCGAGATCTGCGAGCTCATGGTGCCCTGAGGACATCCAGTGCCGCCATAGCTGACACCTCGGATCTTGACCTGCCAATAGTCAATACATGTTCGGGTTGGTCATATTTTGTGAGACTCACGGATCCAGCTGGGGGAGCATCGCCAACCTCAACGGTGGGAAGGCCGGGAAGCGCAGCGGCGAGAGGAGCGAGGGCGAGGAACCACTTCATATTGAATGAGCTGACGAGGGTGATGATCCGAAGATGCGGAAGATGTAGATCTTAAATGATTGTTGTAGTGAGGACCGAGTGTAGAAGCTGGATGGTGATCATATGGCGAGATATGGACCAGGTTATATACTACCTCTTCGGCATCTTGCACTTTGCCCTTGGGTACTCACCCAGGGAAACGGCAACACCCATCTCCTCCATGCAGCCCACAATCGAGTCAGATAACAGCTGCCAAGTACGACTGGCAATATAGAGTACGGCTGGACCGGCGGGCCGCTCGTGTGCTCATAGGTCGAGACGACTTCGTTGCTCAGGTGAGTTCGTGTTTTGCAACACACTGCAGCACGAGATTTTCCAGTGGCGCCCCAGACTTGACCCAGAACGAGCTGCCAATATCTAGGGCTCGCGATAGCGTTCCTTGAATGCAGCAGCAAGCGCTTCCAGGTGGGCCGTTAGCCTCAGTGACACCACTAGAACAGCCTCATTTGGAGATTCCGGGCGAGACGCGGGGAATTGCTGGCTTGCACCTGACATTAGCACTTCGTGCCAGCCTTGGTACTGATCCTTCTTGATCTCTCGAGAGCTATCAAGTATCAGATACAGAGGGCTGCAACTCTGTGGACATCTCTTCACGCATTCAGTCTGAGGCTCGAGTGACCGCTTCTCACTGAAGCAATTGGCTTCAGCAAGCAAACATCAGCCGATCATGAATATGCTCACATTCCTGGACTTCAGAGAGTATCTACAACATTCCCAGAGAATGGATCCGAGTCCTCGTGGACCGGCGCGGCTTCTCGAGATGAAAATGAATTGAATGAATCTATTACCCTGGAGTAACGAGCCGAGAATAGCAACACAAGGTCTGGAAGCTGGGTAAGGTTCTGTAGACCCTCGACAGAGGGCTGTAGCGGCTCCACTCGAGCAATGTCATCAATCTATGGTCCCGTATGCGATGCATCGGTAAAATATTACGGTGTCGGGTGCTGAAAATAGAGCTTCACCGAGCAGAAGACGATATCCTGCTGGGAGCTGTCGAGGTTGGCCCTTGTTGTAGATCTCGAAGAGGCATGCAGACATTGCGGCTAGATTAACCTTATATTAAAGCTTGTCACTGCATCGTGGCTCGAGACCCTGCACCAATCTATGTTAGCGAACACGATTTGCTGCAAGGGCAGGTGCAGGTTGTCTGCAGCAGAAACAAAAATAAATCCTCGTGTAGAAGTCACGATAACCTCGGTGTACCTGATGATTGGAAAGCCACCGCGTTGAGAAGATTATCGTGAGCAGTCCAGACTCGCACTCTGCCGGCCCAAGGAGGCTTGGGTACAACGGACGTTGTCGACTTCAAGCGGAATATATTGGCGATTGATTACATACATCGTGTAACCGGGCGGGATACGAAAGTCAGCGAACGTCAACTTGGCGAGAACCTGATGCTGAGCTTCAGTTGTCAGAGGCTGGCGGTTGTGCAACTTGCACCCCACATTCGCGATGATGTTGCCGACGACAATGACAACGCAGCTTCAGAAGCGAAAGAGCTGAATGCACGAGAGCCAGAAAAGCAGGTGGGATGTCGCTTGAGCATGCTGAAAGGCTGTGAGTAGTCTGCTAGCATTATCGTCCTATGCATATGTATCTGCAAGCTCGCTCGCCTTTTAGTGCGCTGCGTGCAGCTCTGACAGCGAGCTCTTCTCACCTACAGCTCAAGTGCTCACGGTGGCGGTCGCCCACGAAAACACCACGAAGACGAGACATGCGACTGCGCACAAACCGGACTGTTGAGTCTGCGAAGATCCGTAATCGACAACGGATCGGTCGGAGCTGGTTCAGAGGCCCAAGAGCAATACCCGGGTAAAGGTACCTGGCGGCTCTTTCGGCGGGTCTAAAAGCGCGGTGGCGAGAAGTTGCCTCATGCTGTCGCGAGGTATAGAACACCTATTTGATCGAACAAGTGTCATCAGGAACCCCAGAAGCGGAAAGTCGTGTGTAGGTAATGGTCCATCACGCCGCGAAGTCTGGTTGGAGCACGCGAAGTTGGGCCCCGCCGCCTGAGCCACTTTTCGTGGCTGAAGCTCAGATTTGTCAGATCTCCAATGATGGCGTCAGAGACATGTTTGAGCTTCTATGCGGCGAATCTGAAAGGGCATAACTGCCTCGTAGATATATCTTCTCCCGTCCACCCAAATCGAAAATTCACCAATCTTCAGCAGAATCGCCCATCCTGAAGATCCTCGCGACCGCACTTCTCGTCTTCCTCTCCTACCTCTCCATGTCCTTTTTGACTAAGCTCTTCCGCCCCTTCAGCACAATGTCAAACGCCCCCGCCACTCCCATGAATGTGCCAGCCGGCGCGCAGACCGTCACTGTAGCCGCAGGATGTTTCTGGGGAGTCGAGCACATGTACCGCAGGCAATTCAAGAACCAAGGTCTCTACGATGCGCGCGTGGGGTACATTGGCGGAGACACGGATAGCCCAAGTTATCGCGCTGTATGCAGTGGACGCACAGGACGTAAGTTTCCAGAATAGCTATGAAAGCTAGCATAAAAGCCAAATAATTCGATGTGAATGCTAACATTCGATCCATAGACGCCGAAGCCCTCCAAGTAATCTACGACCCCCAAAAAGTAACCTACCGCACCCTCCTCGAATTCTTCTACAAAATGCACGACCCCACCACCGCCAATCGCCAAGGGCCCGACACAGGCTCGCAATACCGCTCCGCAGTCTTCTACCACAATGCCGAGCAGGAGAAGGAGGCGCGTGAGATTACCAAGAAGGTCAATGACCAGTGGTGGAAGGGCGGCGTCGTGACTGAGATCCTGCCGGCCGGACAATGGTGGGATGCAGAGCAGTATCATCAGCTGTATCTGGACAATAACCCAGGTGGATATGAGTGCCCAAGTCACTTTTTGAGGAGCTTTCCGCCGCTTTCGGATTAAGAGAAGAATGAGAAAGGTTGGGAATGTACATCTTAGGACGTGAGTTTGGTAGATATCCTCTCTGTATGCGCTTGTTATGATTCAACTCATTTGTTATAATTCAACTCATCATGAATTACTGTCACGCTTACGTGCTCCCATGTCGAGTGATGCTCATTTCTGTCGAAACAAACCTTAACTGAATCTGCAATAGCCATAAAAGACGAAGCGGACAACGTTCACATGCAACACACACACACCTCCGCACATGAGTTCAAATATTCCTGACAAACTTTTATCATCATTCAAACTCCTCATCTATCAATCCCTACTCCATATTCTATTACCCTCAAACACCAACTCCATCACCAACTCCAAGCCCAAAGCCACCAAAAAAGTTCAACGAGATACAGAATCAACTGTGCATCTACTGAGGCGGCATAACCTCAAAAGTATGCGCAAGCTCCTTCTCCCACCCAAACCTCGCCTTTCCATAAATCTCCGCCGCAGGCTTAAAGTCCGCACCAATCGCGCCATTCTCATCGCGGAGGAGGACAGTGTGCAGGATGGCCAGGTCAGGGATCGCTTGCTGGACGTGGTAGGCGTGGACGGTGCAAGTCTTGCAGAAGAACTGGATGAAACTTTGTCAGTACATGCTACATGTGAAGATATGGATGCTTAGGGGGATGGTTGAATTGTGGATGGTGAAAAAGAGATTGAATTCACAACTTACGCAATCAACGTCCTTGCCCGAGTCGCCCGTGTAAGTGTACTTGCCGAGCCCGTCCTTGCCCTTGACGACAGTGAGGGCGGATTGCGGAACAAGTTGGTTGAGGGTGTATGGGGCGCCGGAGAGTTGTTTGCAGGTATCGCAGTGGCTGTCATACACCATGAGCTTCAATTCACTAGCATCAACTAATGTTAGAAGACATACCACAAGATATGGCTCTGCTGCTCAGGCGTCATCTCGACCTTCCACTCGACATTTCCACAGTGGCACTTTCCGGTGTAGGTAGACATCTTGGGCTTCTTGTTTGGGAGGAGTTTCTTGAAGATCCGAATCAGGTAAGAGCGAATTTTAGACTGCGTGTCGGACATGAAATGAACTGGTTTCTGAGCTTGGAATGGGACATCATGGTCCTCAGGTCGATGAGTTTATATATCCCCATCGATCCCTATACTCTCGTGCAAATCTTACGTTCTCTATGCTAAGGAGTTTGAGGTATCACCAACCGGTCAGCAACCGCGCCCCCAATTGGCCCAAGCAGAGCGCGGAACCAATGCCGCAGAGTACGTGGGTACGCTGGAGATGGTACAGCCTTTTCCCGGGGATTATGCTTTGCATACAGCTGAAGCCAGTTCATCCTCAGCTTATGCGTGTTGTTCCCTTTCCGTACACGTTTCAATCTACCGCGGGACCCAAGGGTACGGAATCTCAAATCACCTCTGTCATCTTCACGTCTTCACCGCCACTGGACCCCCAATCGTCTGCCGAAGGGAAGGAGCTTGAGGAGCTTGTATCGCGATCAGGATGACGTGAGCAGGCCTAGATGTGCTTGAAACGAGCGAGGGCGAACATGTTG
Source organism: Phaeosphaeria sp. A1 3.1a (assembly GCA_003501895.1). Lineage (NCBI taxonomy): Eukaryota > Fungi > Ascomycota > Dothideomycetes > Pleosporales > Phaeosphaeriaceae > Phaeosphaeria > Phaeosphaeria sp. A1 3.1a. Next base: position 14,203 of record QVXC01000422.1, on the reverse strand, counting down.
AAACGCCAAAGATGACGCCGCGAGCTTTGAGCGCCGATGCTGATTCGTGATTCAAGTTATCTGAGGATAATATGGTAGCAAAAGTTTGCACCACGACGGGAGCGGAACGAGCCCGGATGCAGGGCGTGGAGGGGCTAAGGGCAGGGGTGTGGGCAGTGGGAAGAGACGCCTGAGGTCCTTTTGGCTGACAACACGAGGCCGCGAGACGAGACCGAGGAATGCGGACGCTGCGAGGATGACCTAATCGACCGATGTTCGGCGCGGAATATGTGAGGTCAAGTTGTTAGGAGACTCCATCGAGGCTACATTGCATAAGGAAGCCTGATACAGCTTACCTCAACGTACGGTTGGTGGTTGCAAAGCTGATTTGGAAGAGGCGGAATTGTGGAGGAAGTAGCGTGTCCTACAGCAACATTGCTGAGGTGTCTCAACGCTGCCATGCAAGCGCTTTGGAAACACGGATTCAAGCGCAACGATTCCACATCGAACCGGAGAGATGAATAATGCATGGTGTAGGGAGCTCAACGCGGTGCTATGCTTCTCTACAACTTAACTTATACACTTGTCATGAATACTAACCGAGCATCGATGGGATCTGCACGAGATCATTAATCACCCCACACATTCTCACGTCTGGTTCAATCAACTTCGAGAAGATCATATCGTCCACCATTCTTGTCGAGCGCATCTTCTATCCGCTCCATTACCGCAAGCACCTTCTCCTCTTCCAGTCTGCGACCCACGACCTGCACGGCGACAGGCAGGCCAGCCATCTTCTCGGCATCGTAGAGCTTGTACGCGCCTCGCGCTACGCCATTGAGCGCCTTGAAGTTGAACGAAGATGGCAGTGCATCTTTAGTGGGGTCGACATGTGTCACGGGAATGATGCCAGCAGAATAGTCGAGCTACAAATGTCAGCAGGGCGGGCAGCAGTGGAATCAACGGGTGCTTACAAGATTGAACAGGAACGTGTAGCCACAACTGCTTACGGCATCGTGCATGCCACCATGCGGCACAGCTGGAGTAGCGTTTGGCGGCGTGATCATTACATCCATTTTGGCTTCTTGCGACCACCAGTCGAAGAATCTGGCCTTGTATGCTTCACGTTTGCCGGCAAGTTGCCAGTATTCGTAGGCGCTCTTCGGGTGCCAATCGCGAATGAGACCGGCCCAGATGCTGTCGCCTTTGATGTACTTCACGTACAAGTAATGCACGTACTTGATGAACCGAGGAAGACGCATATATCGAATCATCTGCGCTGCGCCCCGGTCATTCCACTCGCCAGTCCGGAAGTGCGACATGAAAGTCTGACCTCCATCGCTGAGGAGTAAGTGCGACGCAAGCTGTAGTGCCTCGTACGGCGAAGGTGGCTCAACGTTGTACACTTCGTGGCCCTCTGCTTCGAGCGCTTTTGCGACTTGGTCGAGCGCACGTGCGCAGGCAGGTGAAGGGTCCACCACGCCATCGGTTCGCATAACACCAATGCGCAGCCGTTTCTTCTCCTTGTATTCTGTCTCAATATCCTCGCGCCATTCAACTGGATGGCACGTATAGTCGTATGTCCAAGGCTTCATCTGGATGAAGCTTCGCGTAAAGTATGTCAAGTCGTTAAGAGTACGCGCCATTGGGCTGAAGACGCTGGGAATAGCCTCTTGCCCGGACATGCTGGTGTTCATGCCCATCTTCGGCCACCTTCCCGTCGAGCATCGTATCGAGTAGCAGCCTGAAAAGTGTGCTGGCGCGCGTACCGATCCAGCGACATCTGAACCGATGCCTATACGACTACCACCAAATGCCAACAGCGCTGACTCTCCGCCTGTTGAGCCACCAGGCGAGTAGTTGACATTGTGTGGGTTCTTGCATTGACCCCAGACGTCGTTGGTAGATTCGAAGGAGAGCAGTGTGGTCGGCAGCTGCGTCTTGACAAAGGGCACCGCGCCAGCGTCCTTGAGCAGCCTCACCATAGCTCCATCTTCCGTGTGAGGCTTGTTGACGTTCCTCGAGTACCCCACAGAGCTATCGAAGCCCTTGACTTGTAACGAGTCCTTCAGCGAGACCGGTATGCCCGCGAGAGGGCCCTTGAGGTTGCACTCATTCTCTGCCCATTGTTCGCAGTCGGGAAATAAGACCTCTGTCACGCAGTTGGTTCGTTCCTGCGCCTTCACGGTGACTTTGGCGTATGCGCGGATGATATCGATTGGGGAAGTGATCTTGTTCTGGACATTTTGGACAAGCTCTTGGATGGGTTTCTCGAGAATAGTGCGTTCTTGCGACGATAGAGGTGATAGATACGACGTGGGGAGATTCCTGAGTTTGTCGCTCCGCTGCGACTGCTTGTCCTTGCTGGACGGTGGTTAGCTTACAAGCTTCAGTGGGGTCTCGAGCTTATCGTCGCGTACCAGTCTTGCTTGTGCTGTCTGTATTCTAGGATGCCCATGGTGACTATGGCTCGAGTTCAAAGGGCGCTGTGGAGAGGTCTAAAAGAGACGACGATGACCTCGGAACATCTGTAGCTTCACTTATCGGCGCCATGTCTTTGTGAGCCATGCGCATATCAGCGGTGCAACGGTATGCGGAGCATTCGGCTGCGGCTACAAGCTCTCCCCACCTTTGTTGACGATAGCGCAATGCGGTAGGTCCACGCGACGACGCCCTGCACGCCTTTTGACAGCACGCGTCCGAAGCCTTTCCAGAGCATTCCGAGCAACTTCGAAGGCGCGGCAGACGCCAAAGTACCTCGGAGCCTCAAGATGCTCAAAGGGCTGAGGAAAATCAGGAAAGCACGTGATCATGATCAAATCCGACCTCCGGGCATTCCAAGGTTCCACATCGACTCCAGCTGCCACTGGCAGTCCAGTGGCTCTCGCTCATCCTCAACAGCTACTGCACAAAACGCAGCACAAGGTGCACAATGCGACATCATAGCTATGCCTGATGAATGTCTGAAATGAAGCGACCAATACGCGGACGTCTGCGCGCTGGGCGTAGATGCATGGGCTCAGGCCCTCGAGCTGTCCTCCAATCCACCAAGCTGTTACTTCGACAACGCCAGCATCGCGTCACCGAACCACCATTACCAGAGCAGTTCCACATCTGCGCGCATTTGATTGAGCCTCAACACTTCTAAGCATAGCTCCCGCGCGCGATACTGGTCGGCCAGGCGAGGTGGGACCGCGGAAGGCGAGCCACAGCCGCAACATTGTCTCTCGTCCACTCGATCTGCGATGCAGACAGTGGCTCCAGTCGATCCAGGCACCACCCGCAACTGGTGTACCTGAATGGCTTCCCCAGAAACGAACTCCTAAATGACAGGGTTTTGTTATGCTGTAGCCGCTGCCCGCAGCTCGGACATTTTCTGAAGTACCGCCGTTCTCGCTTCTGATTGGCCCCACCAGCGACTACTCAAGGTGCCATGAAACTGATGAGGACCAGCCTTTCCATCATGCAAGAATAGCAACCATAGCAGCTATACCGCTTCTGTGTATTGTGTTGAACGTGCTGTGAGGGCTTGAGATGTATAAGACGAGCTGCCGACAGCAGCAGAATAGTCATCAAACACATCCGCATCCAATTCACAACGACTCCACTTTGCGAGTTTTCCTTCGTCCTTCTCTTGTTTCCTTATTTCCTTGTTTCCTATCTCTGGGTCTCATTCATTCTCAACTTTCTATCCAACACATTCTCTTCATCTGCTGTGCAGATCGCTCAACGTTCTTTACGATCAAAAAGTACTTCGTCCGTTTAGCACGACTACCAGTCCTTCACGACAATCTTCAAGCGTCTCCGATAAACACCACATTCACTCAATCAACATGCCTGTCCCAAGCTATGGAGCCATGCCTTTGAGCAAGATGTTCCTGGGCGTTAGAGTCTTGCAGGCCCTTTGCATGGTCGTAGTCATCGGCATCACATCCAACTTTGTCCAGATGATCGTCACCACTGGAGTCGAGCCACCAAAGGAGTTTGTTGGCACGCTCAGTGTGGTAAGTACAAGTACACATTCAATTAACCGCAATCTCTAACAACAGGCAGACATGCATTGCCACTCTCTACATCATGGTTAGCGTTGGCTACTACTGGTCATACGCCAACCTTGGCCTTCTTGTCATGACTGGTGTCGACTCCATGCTCCTCATCGCCTTCATCGTCTGCGCGGTCACCCTCGGCAAGCCTATGTCCTTCCTTAACTGCTACGTTATTGGCAAATCCTCCAAGGAAGTCGATGCCCAATACGCATATGCCTTCGTCACTGCCGCCGCACAGAACCTCAACACCTCTGGCTCTGGATTGGACCTCCGCCACTGGGCTGGTGTCACACAGACCAACTGCTTTCAGGCTAAGACCGTGTGGGGAATGGCCATTGCTCTCTGGTATGTCAGCCTCTATCGAACTTCAAAAATCAAGTCACTAACTGTCTCTAGCATCTTGTTCACCGTCTCGTGCGCACTTCTGCCCACTCTCTGGTTCAAGAACAAGAAGGCCACCCCCAAGGTCATCTCCGAGGCTTAGACGCCTCCACGAAGGTCGATCGAATACAAAGGAAACGACAAGTTAAAAGCGATCTTTGCCAGCTTTTGTTGACGCCTCTTTCATTTCTTACACCCACAAAAAATGCGCATCGCGAAGGAGTTTGGAGTTTCTGTCTTCTGTCATCATCTGTTCTTTCAGACATTGAATGTCTCTAATCCTAATGGATATTTACGGGCTTGTCCCTGAACAAAAATATATATTGTTTCACTACAGCCAAACCTTATTCACAAGCTGATTACGATGTGACTTGCCGACTTCACTGGTATTTCCCTCGCATCTGCAGCTTCGAGCATGTCGGCATCCCAAGTGAACGATGTACAGAGTGAAGGATACATCACTTCAAGATCATGACATTAATCTAGTGACGAGATTACTTTTCTCTAACTTCACAGTTACAGCATGCAGTATCATTTGTTGCTGTCACGTCTGACCTTCGTGAATCTGCGGCTCCGATGCGCGTTAAATACGCGCACAAGTGATAGTGATCGACCGTGAAGCACGCGACGTCACAGTTCACGACATGGTTCCGGTGATGGACTACATTCCATAATTAAAGGTCACAAAATACTACATCAACCGCAGTATCTATATATATCGCCTTCCTATCGCTGCTACTTTGTTTCCTCAGACCCGAACAAATTTTACCCACTCACATTGCACAAGTATCTCCACCAGGCACAACAACAACAGACAGAACGGGAACGGGAACTCAATTATCGAACGCACAAGATCCGGCTTTCAGAACCCTATAAAGTCTCCAACTCCAATCAATCAAATCACCGCATACATAACATCAGCTATGCCCAAGCGATCCGGAGCTCGCCCAAACACAGGCAAGAGGGTCGAGGACTTGAAGAGCAAAGATGACCTAGAGTGGGAGGCAAGCAAAAAAAATCGAGAAGGACCTTGAAAAGGCACAAAAGCTCGGCAAAGAAGCTCGACGGAACGCTGGAAAGAAGGGTGGCAAGCAGTCGAGAAACGAGCCGAAGCGTCGCTAAGAGAAGGGAGCTTGGTAGTGAGGGGATTCGCGGGAGGGGACCTGAGGTAGGCTATGTGATGGAGTGTAGGAAAGTGAGGGGAATGAGTATCATATCAAGGGACATGGATTTTGGAGACGGTGCAGCAGGGCAGTAGGAATGTAGAAAGTGATGGCGAGAACCGATGCTTATTCCAAGTGACGGAACCTACTCGTGAACCATTAGCTCTACTTTCATCTCGCGTTTTGTGTCAACTGTGCCTCAATAAAACACCCATGCCTCGACCGCCCTTTTTGCGCCCTTGAAACCACCATACTCGAGATTACTTAAATCAAACAAACCATTCTCGCCTCTTCCCATGCGACAGAATTTTCTCCAGATTTGTACATCTCATTCACGATGTCTGTCAGACTACCCATAACCCGCTCATACGAAGCCGGCATCGACGAAAATGGCAACAACATCACCCTCGACGTCTCGCTCCACAAAGCCGCTGCACAAGGCAATCTGACACTCATGACCCATCTCCTCGACAGCGGCACCGACATCAACGGTCGTGACAGGGGCCAAGGAACAGCACTCCTAGGCGCAATATTCAACGACCAATCCCTCGCCGTGCGACTCCTAGTTTCCCGCGGCGCCGATCCATCCCTAAAGGGCTCACCAGAGTCCGATGGAACCGACGGCGACGACGCCGTCACATGTGCTGCGCGGTTCTACAAGGTAGCATCGATGAGGGCGTTAATTGAGGGCGGAGTTCCGATTCATAATGGGGCGTTGTATCATGCAATTTGTCCGGATTCCTGGTATCATTCCGTGCCAGCCGACGACGTTGCCTTGCTTCGCCTACTCATCCAAGAGACGAGTGGTGACTTTGCTGGAACGCCACGACGCAGAGCGTTTGAGTGGGCGTTGAGTTTCGCTACGCACGAGTGGGCGTTGGGAAAAGTGCGGCTGGTTATGGATGAGCTGGATTACGGTAATGTGCCAGACGATGAGGACAAGCAGAATACTTTGGAAGACGCGCTGTTGAGCACTTTGAATCAAGACGGATTGCACGAGGGGTTCCAGAATGTCGACGGCCATAAAGACCCGAGCGTGGTGTTGCAGATTGTGAAGATGCTTGTGGAAGCTGGAGCTTCAGTCAACGTCAAGGAGGACTACCCGCAAACATTCCTGCACTTTGCGTTACAACTCGAGCACATTCCCCCAGGGTTAGTTGAGTATCTGGTAGATCACGGCGCCGATGTCAACATGCGGAATTTCTTTGGCCGCACTGCTGTCTTTGACATGCTCGTGCATCCAGAGACCACGGAGCAGTTGATTGCAAGGTTCCAACGCGCAGGCGGAGGTTTTCAAGTCGTCGACGATTTCGGATATACGCCTCTACATCTCGTCCGGAACATGGATGTTGCGCGCTGGCTGCTGGCATCGGGAGCAGATCCAGGGAAGGAAAACAAGGATGGATGGGCGCCTCTGAAGAAGGCTCGCATTGATGACAACTTCAAGCTGGAAGAGCTTCTGCTGTCGATTGGCGCAATAGTTTAATTCATCATGAGGAAGCTCGGGATTCACGCGTGTAGATATTCGGTGCATTTGGATACGTACGCGAGCATATATGGGAGAGAAGGACCGACCTGGGTAGAATTTGAAGAAGCACTTGTCTAACCGCGATCTGGTATTTGGTGATTGGAGGTGCGTATAGGCATGCTCGCAAGCATTATAGTCGTATGAGGTATTCTTAGCCGAATTGATGAGATTCTCCGGGGCACTGTACTCGGTTTCTACACTCTTGTTCTTTTGTTTTTGTTGGGGTATAAATCGCAGGGCAATATAGAATTGGGCTCAAATGAGACCTTAAATACAGTGTCTCGCTAGGTAATAGCTTCTTCGCATCGCATTATCTGATGTGTTTAATCTCTGACCATTCCACTATGAACCAGGAGTACCACGAACAATTCTTTCTTCTCACGCGTTGTACCTCCTGCCTCTACAGTGCCAACAGCTTCTCATCCAACCATTGAATGGACAGCAGGAAGGATTCATCGCAATAAAGGCCCTGCACTTTCATAAACTCGACCCACTTTGACACTCCCTGATCATCGCTCTTCGGCTCCATCAAGTAAAGATAGAGGTCCCGAGCGAACGCCGGAAGCCTCTTGGCTATCTGCTTCACCGCTGTCGAGAGCTCAGTTACCTCACCCAGCGGATTCGTCAGCTTGTTTCCAAGCACCCGATCTAGCAACATTTTCTTGATCGGGAATTTCTCTTCGCCCGCCCACGCCGTATCTTCGAACTTGTAAACGGCTTGGATGATGTCGCGAAGCACCTTCACGGGGTCGACGGGTGCACTTGCAGGGTCGACAGGGGGACTCGAAGCCGTCTCGGCCAAGTTGCTCAACAACTGGTCGAAGAGCGAGGCGAACATGTCTGGTACCCCGGACATCAGCTTGCAGTACGTATATTTATGTGCTACGCGGAAGAGCTCGATGCAGAAGATGACGTTGGCGGCGCTGATGTCAATGGTAGGGAATGAGATCTTGACGCCGTATATATATGCCAACATGCCCTCGAGGGCAGCGGGGTTGTCGTCCCTGAGCGTGACGTCCGCAGCGTGCGCCTCCTGATGCACTAGTCAGCGACTTATCCAATACAAAGGGCTGATGAGAGAAAAGGTTGAAACATACCACGAATGGGCCCTCGAAGAGATTCTGGAACCAGCGCGCGCTGACGGAGAGGTGGAGGCGGTGGCCGTAGAAGTGCCGGCCGCTGTAGTGGATGGTAATGTCGTGGAGAAAGGGCGGGTTGTGGTATCTGGGAAATAGTTAGATTGGGGCGACTGCGGAACGGGCATGGAGTCGACCTACCGCACGTAAGGTCCAGCTTCCGAGTCCACTGCCTCGGGCGTCATTGAGGAGGACGACATGGCTTCAAGTTGTCGAAAGTGGCTGTTGTATGCAAGGTCTGCGGCCACAAGGTTTGCGATTTGTATATCGATGGGTTGAGTTGCTCAGGTTGATACTCGGGTGGAGAGAGAGACTCGGCACAAATAAGAGGTAATCGAACGTTATACACCCACGGGACCCCCCATTTCACGATCTTCAAGCCGTGATTGACCCTACTTGTCCCTCTGAACGAAGTCGGTATAGACATGAGATGTCACTCTGGGTCAATCATATATACCTGGAGCAGATGTTTGCTAATAGTTGTACAAATGGTAGCAATTCAACAGGAGCTTGTTCCCCCAGAGATCCCGCTAGCTATTATTTCACCCTACTCACACCTCCTTGAGACCCTACACGGATATCTGTCCACGGGATGCGGTCCCCCTCCCCCTCCACTCACCTGATACACTCTTTCCCCATTGACCATCTTCACCCCCTTCCTGCCCATCTTCGCATCCCACTCCTCATACATGGGCTTTACATCAAACTCCCTCAGCACCATCACGAGTACAGTCTTGATCTCTGCCAACGCAAGCGTCTGCCCAATGCAGTTATGTGGTCCAGTTTCGAAGGCGCGCCACGCACCTTTGCGCGGATACAGTGGGTCATCAGGGCCAACAAGCCAGCGTTCGGGCATATAGGAATCAGGCTTGGGCCAGTATGTGGGGTTACGGTGAATTGCTTCGTGGAGAACCCACACCTGGCAATGTGCAGTGGGGAAGGAGGTGCCGTCCTCAGTCGTGAGGGTGAGGTCAGGAGTTCCCATGCGGATGCCACCAGCAGGCGGGAAGAGGCGGAGGGATTCTTTGACAGCGGCAAGAGTAAGGGGCAGTTGATTCAACAGAGACGGATCAGACTTGAGGAGAGCTCCTGCTGCGGAAATGTCTGTACCGAAGACGGTGTCATGTTCGGCGCGGACTCTTGTTAGGAAGGCTGGGTGTATATGAAGGAGGTGGAGAGTGTAAGTTATAGAGCTGGAAGTGGTGTCGTGACCTGCTACCAGGAAAGCACGGAAATTGGCTGTGGCATATGTCTTGAAGTTCGGGTCCATGGTTGTAGTCTCCTTGCCGGTATCTTCGGTGATGTAGTGATCGAGCGCCAGTGCTGCAATCGACTTCACCTTCTTTCCGTTCGTGTCCCGCTGTATCGAGTCCGTCTTTGAGGCTACACGATCTTGGAAGCGCTGCTCTAACTCCTGATGTAGGAACGAGTCCAAAAATTGACCCCATTTCCAGATCTTGTATGCACGGATAGGATTCAAACGTGCCAAAGGGTTCAACTCATGGCCGAAAGAGACGGTTTCAATAAGTGAGCGTAAGGTAGCGGGAAATGCACTGTCTCTTGTTTGGTAGTCCAGGTGGTAGTCACTGTCACTTTCGTCAGTACAGCAAGGCTTGAAACGGTGTGGAGGCTTACAGGGTGATCAGACCGATGACATCAATTGTCAACCGGAACGTAGCTTCTTCGAGTTGAAACATCTCGCCACTCCTGGCTTGCTGCCGCAACTTCTCGCAGAAGATATGTACTTGGTCCACAAGCTTTGGTACCTGCTCAAGCATGTAGCCAGAACTGAAACCCGGGTTGAATATCGCTCGCCATCGTTTCCAGGGCATCTCTGGCATGGTGACCAGATTTGGTCCGCCAGACATCTGCAAAAAGGCATCAAAAACATTCTGGGGCTTTCGAATTGACGTAAGGCGCATGATCTGATCAGCAGCATGAGGATCTCCTACAACCAGAGCAGGGATCGTGAAAGGCCAGAGGTCAAGATAATATGTCTGACGCTCAGTAGTTTGAGCTATGCCCAGCGCTACATGATTGAAGACAGCATCCTTTGGGTAACGATCGACATTGCTTTTGAGGAACAGCAAATGTCCAAAGAACCAGCTGAAAGTCGGCATGGGCTGCCATCGTCAGTATTGTGTCTGGGTGTCAGTGCAGCAGTACAGACCTTGCCTTGACTCCTCAGGCGCGCAAAGACCTTGCGGTTGTGATACGCGCAGAGGACGACATAGCCAACCACAGCTGAAAGAGTGGTGATGAGCAACGGGATCATCGTAGATGTAAGTCAAGACAAGAGCTAAAAGTACTGCTATCTGATAATTCTCGCGTTGTTTGACGTCGCAGGTGGGATTATTCATTGCTGCTCCCAGGTGATGGGGCAGAATGTAAGCACTGCGCCGTAATTAATTACAACTGCGCCACACACTGAAACTGAACCAGACGTCGCCAATCATGACGCCTGAAGTGTCGGATTCTACATAATATGGTTGGAGGCGCTGCGGCCAAGGTTCTGCGAAGACTCGACCAAGTTGTGCCACTTCTGATCTCTGTCACGACAGATGCTGCTCCCGTAATGTTAGTGCATCCAGTGCAAGCCTTTGATGTACCATCTCTTTAAGCCAGGAAAACAAGTGTGAAGCTCATTCAGTTTCGACTTAATTGGAGAGTGGCAAGAGGATCCAGAATGGTTGACTTGACATTGCGGCATGTGGTCCATGACTTGAATATTCGCTACCGAACTTTAAAGCGAGGTTGGTGCTATAGCAAATTTTGTTTTGATGCGATGAGATAAAAGTAGAGACAAGACTGAGAAGAAAGAGACGTGCGGATAACCAGAGGGACTTGCTAGGTAAGCACGATCGCACTAGAATCTGGTATGGAAGAGTAAATTGAGTGGTAAGCATCAGAAAGATGAAACCGAATCCACAGCATATCAAAATCCAAAATTCTGCACGATAGTCGTTTGGCGACTTTGTCAAAGCGAGTCGACAGCAAGGCAGGTTGGCAGTGGCTGGCATATCTAGGCGGGCTAGGCAGTCAGCAATCCAATAGAAAACTCTGCAGCACATGTGTATGCAAAGATCGTGTCATGTCCAGATTAGGAGCGGCCCGCATATCGCTCGGCGGCGCTGTGCGATGGTTAGTGAACGTGTGGAGTGCAGTGAAAAGAAAAAATTCCTTCACCCTGCAGCCGCAGCAATCGGAGGCCCAAGCTCCCTCCGCGGCTGACTCGGGCAGCGATTGGCTACAGCTTCTTGCACAGCATCACGACGAGTACAACAGTTTGAAGCATGAATGAAGGCGATGGAGGCGATGACACTAAGGATCGAGCGTCAGCATAAGGATTGGCATGTATTGACCCTGGAGCGTGGTACAGTGCGTAATAGAATGGTCTTCGGTTGCCTGCACCGCATCACGCGCGTGTCCAAAGCCTTGGATCTCCAGCGCCTCATGCACCTCTCGGCAAGCGGGCACGCCTCCCCGCTTCTCATCATTCGCAAACCATGGAACCCTATATAGGACCCTGATTCCCATGTTCTGCATCCGATGCCCGCCGTCAATTCCTTCGTGACACTCTCGTTTCCAGTGTCTTGGTGCTTCAATTGCTATCTTAGTGGCGGAGCTTAGCGCCGACGTCATTTAGCGGCGCGATATCCCGGACCAGGCCTCCATCGCGTCGCAGATAGTAGAACGGAACCATTTACACGCGCTGCGGCAAGAATAAGAGAAAGAGAAAAGGCGTATCATGTCGTTGACGCAGCGCCTGACGGCGAATGAAGAGATCGAGCCATGGAGCAGAGAAGCAAGCCCAAGTTCGCGGGATCGCAAGATGTCCTTCAATCCTGTTGGGACATGGACAGAAGCGACTGGCGAAGAGCCAACGATAGGGGCGTATGAGGTTCCAAAGTGGCAGCGAATGGGTATGCAAGAATCATCCAAGTATTCAAAATCGCCCGAAGCTGACAATCTACAGTTCAGGTCCTCCTTGCCGTTATCTACTGCCTCTTCGCCGCCGGTGTCGTATTTGGATATGCCGCGATAAAGCCTGTTCTGATCGAAGAGGGCGTGTATCGAAATCTGTGCACAAAACAGGAGCTCAAGGATGAGGTGAATGTATGCTACGAACAAGAGATCAGGTGTGTTTTGCTCATTCGAAGTTAAGAGGCGCAAAGCTGACTCGATCGCAGGCTGAACCTCATGTTCACCATCGCCGCAGTCTCTACCAACGTCGTCGCGCTCCCAGTCGGCACAATTCTCGATCGCTACGGCCCTAGAGTGTGTGGCATAATCGGCGCCACATCTATAACTATTGGATCGTTGCTGTTTGCGTTCGCAGCAGAGCTTCCAGTTGACGGATATATTCCTGGTTACCTGTTCCTGGCGCTAGGTGGACCCTTCGTTTTCATCTCGTCGTTCCAGCTCAGCAACACTTTCCCACAATATTCTGGACTTATCTTGGCACTTTTGACTGGAGCTTTCGATACCTCGAGTGCGATTTTCCTGATCTACCGATTGATCTACCAGAGCACGGATGGTGGTTTTGCCCTGAAGAAATTCTTCCTGGTTTACCTTATTGTTCCTGCATTCATATATGGCGTTCAAATATTCTTCATGCCTGCAGTGTCTTACAAGACCGTTGGTGAACTAGTCACCCAGGTCGAGGAAGAGCAGGTCATCCACGACTCGGATGACGAGATCGAGGATCAAGACATGGTCCAGCAACTCCAAGATGCTCGACGGCTGCACCGGGACAGCATTGTCAGCGAAATTACTGATCTTCTCGGGACCCGCGACGGCCAACAGCAAGCAAAAGAGGAAGAAAAGAAGAAGGCAAAATCTGGCGTCTGGGGGGCACTACACGGCCGCACTGCTGCGCAACAGATGAGGACACCCTGGTTCATCCTCATCATGCTTTTCACCGTTCTGCAGATGACGAGGATCAACTACTTCGTGGCCACTATCCGCTCACAATATACCTATCTCTTCCACAGCCTCGACAAAGCCGTCGAAATCAACAACTTCTTCGACGTCGCGCTCCCCGTGGGCGGCGTCATCTCCGTTCCGTTCATCGGCCTCCTCTTGGACAACACCAGCACCACTTTTACACTCTCCCTGCTCGTCACCGTTGCAACAACGATCGGCGTGCTGGGCATAATAGCCAAGGGTTGGGCCGCGTACACAGGTGTCATGCTTTTCGTCCTCTACCGACCACTCTACTACACTGCCGTATCGTAAGTATTCACCCCAGCTACCTCATGACATAGCGATGATTAATAGGTCTATAGCGACTACTCCGCCAAAGTCTTCGGCTTCGCCACATTTGGCAAAGTCTACGGCCTCATCATCTGTCTCGCTGGCCTTCTCAATTTCTCGCAAACTGCCCTAGATGCCGCAACCCACAAGACTTTCCATAACAACCCCGTTCCCATCAACGTCATCTTGCTTGCTCTCGCACTGCTTGTTGGTATCGTGCTCGTGGCGTTTGTTTGGCGCAAGAGTCATAAGATTCTCCGAGAGAACATTGAAGAACAGGCAGAAGAGGCCCGGGAGGTCTTGATGCCAAATGCGAACGGAACGAATGTGAGCGATTATGGAGCTATGGCCGGGAACGGGCCGTTGAGCCCCACGCAAGAGAACAGGGGAAGGAGGATGTGAGACCTGGAAAGGCATGTGCAGCCTTCGCGTTCAAATTGTGTATCTTTTCTCCATGACTTGCATATTTGCGAGGCGTTTGGGGTGTTCGAATCTGTTTTGCATCATAGCTTGGAGAGGAACCTTTGCTTTGAGAGCAAGATCGAAGATGGCTGACGAGTATATATGCATAATATGGATCAACGTGGTTATCGCGGATGTATATATTCGGTAACGTGGTTTACAAGCGAGTCGTCAGTACAAGCGAGTCGTCAACCCCACCAAACTTATCCACCTACCTCTACATTTTACAAAATGCCTCCACGCCGTGTTTCT
>QVXC01000421.1:0-29887 GCA_003501895.1 Phaeosphaeria sp. A1 3.1a | reverse complement strand
GGGTTTGCGAAGCGGCAGCGGAGAGGATGCGAGAGTGTCTGGCTTCGAATGACTACGAGATAGACCGGCAGAAGTCGTTGAGGTTACCGAGTGCTTTTGAGAGCTTGTCTCTGCGAGCAATGGGGTCCTGCAGGGCGTCTTTGCAGAGGTCACAGATTCGCTGTCGCTTTCCGGCACGCTGCTGAGACTCGAGTCATCGTCGCTCAGCTTTTCTTGGGCCCTGGAACGATAAAATCGCTGTGATGGCGATGTTGGAACCGTACTGAGGAGACCAGGGTCAGCGGAATAATTCTTGTCTTGTTAAGAACTCAGTTCATCGGCATGAAGGTCACGTACGCCATGTTCCAACCTTGATGCTGCTTGTGTCGATCTCCAACTAGCACCTTGTGTCAATTGCGTTAAGCAAGCGTATGGTTTTGGAAGGATGAGGTATAGTGGGTACTGAGCCTCGACACTTTGGTGCGATGGCGAGTCGGCTTGCCTCGGTAGGGCACGAAGCTGCGCGAAATTCTGGGGTTCGATACTGCCGTAGGCAATGAAGTGGTTGTATAGCTTATGGTGACCTAGCAGATTTTGATGGCGATAATGGAGCGGTGGATGTAGCGTTGAGGCGTTCTTCGAAACGAGGTAATAGAAGTTGAGCGTGCAGTTGCGTCCGAAGCACCTGCTTTTACCTGGTTGTGACTGGAAAGTACGCCTTCATGACCGCTTGTCATTTCGCACCCTAAGAGCTTTTGCCAATCTTACAACGCAGCACCGAACTCGGTCGAAAGTTGCACGAACTGATATCGGCATTGGCTCTTGTTGTGCAAAAATCCCTGAAGGCGCCTATGGAACTAACAGCACTTTACGCTTGAGAAGGAGGTCTGAAGATTTGCGGTGAGAGCTTCAGAGACGTTGTCCGAGCGACAGATCTTTGAGATTTCGGTCTCGCCAAACCAGGGCCATCATTTGTGGTCGACTCAAGGGTCATCGCAATAAGCTGCAACTGGTAATCTGATCAATCAACAGCCCAGGCGTTGTGCGATCGAAGAATTGATGCGCCGAGCGGAAGGATCGATGCGATTGAATGTCATTGGCTCAAGACTTTTATCACGCCTGCCGGTTCTCTGCATTAACACTGATGCATATACGACAGGGCCACTAGTTAATTATTACAGCTCGAAAAGTTTGCTCAGCCGTTATGGTCGAGTACATAGTTTAGGACTTGCCTGTCAAGCTTCGTTGGCACCTGTTCATGACCACGTACTGCCACCCTCTCTTCAACTTTTTGTTGACTCTGAATCAGCCTTACTTGCCTTCCCGTTTATGCTGTCTCTTGGGTATTTTAGACAGCCATCTTGTGGTCGAAGGAAGAGCAGAAGAATACCTAGGCATGTTGAGTATTGAATGGTTTCATCAGACAATCGGAGCGATCCCACAAGCTGGAGTTCTGTCCATCTATTATTTTCGGTAGTGAATGTTACCTACATTTCAACACCACCAGCACTATATGCCTGAGCGACACACAAGAATATGTCACGAACCGAGAGACGAGTGCCATGACCCCACATCTCCGAACCCGCCCGGTCCACCCTCAAAGACACCACACCACATTTAGCAACTCAGTCGCTCACCACCTTGGCGCCCAGACTTGGCAGATGCAAAATCTTATCTGATTGATAAGATAATCTAGATATCCTCTCGTCCCCTGAGCTTAGCCTGTCCAATCATGCGACACAAGCGACTCAGACAGGTTCGATGGGATGACTTCTTCAGCTGAAGCCGAGGCTCGTGTATGCGTCTTTACGAGGTTCGCGTGAAACCTGAACGCCCGATGACGGCAGGTGGATTGGATGCATTTGCTACGACGTATATGAGTTCACTCTCCTACTCTGTAAGATTCGTTTGAGTCCTGTAGGTATTGCCCATCGATTCCGAGAAATTCGTCCAAAATGGGTTCCATCCAGCAGCAAGAAATTGCAACGCTCAACAGCCTGGCAGACCAGATCAAAGAGTTGGCCGCCAAAATGACCAAGCAACTCGAGGCCGAGAAGATCCCTCCCATTACTCTCGAAGCAGACAGTCCCATCAAGTACGAACGCCTCCCGGGAGACCTTTTCTTCACACGACAGCTTCTAGAAGATGCGCTCAAGGACATGTGGATTCTCAGCCAGGGTCCTAGCGAGAGCGTCTTCAACTACGTGCATATGGCCATTCCAGATACCTCATGCCTAAACATCTTGAACCAGTTCGACTTCTGGAACGCGGTGACGATAGCAGGAGAAGCGAGCTTCGAAGATATCGCGAAGCATGTACAGCTCCCACTGGACGTTGTGTCCCGAGTGCTGGACCATGCGATCACTATGCGATTCTTCACTAAACCCTCACCGACCGCAACATCCGTCCGACACACCTCGCGGTCAGCAGCGCTTGCCAAAGATCCAGGTCTTGTTGCGCTCGTACAAATGGTGCTGGATGAGACGGGCCCGCCTATGCTGGTATTGCCGGAAGCCCTGCGTAGGTACAGCCAGGGTAAGCCGGAGATCACGAAGGACATGAAGGAGACTGCTTTCAAGCTGTGTCACTCTGGCGGTGTCTGGGGTGACTTCCAGAACAGCTGGGATTTCATCGAGAACGACGGACTTGCGGAAGGAGAGATAGGATATGAGAAGAAGTCGAAGGGATGGAGGCAGAGGAACTTTGTTAAATTCATGGCGTATATCAAAGACCTGTTCAATACCGAGGAGCTTGTCTTCAATGCCGTCAACTGGTCGGGCGCAGGGGACGTGACGGTCGTAGATGTAAGTCGCTTGCTACATTCCCATGCTCGGGTCCAGAGAAGTGTCGCTGAGGATGAAAATAGCTGGGTGGCTCCGCTGGCCACGACGATGCAGTCCTCGCGCGGAAGTTCCCCAACCTAAAGATCGTAGTTCAAGATCTTCCCGAGGTCGCACCTGTCTTTGAGAAAGAGTTTCCGAAGGATCTGCGCAACCGGGTATCGTTCAAGACGCACAATCTCTTCGACCCTCAACCCGTCTCGGCAGACATCTACATGCTCAAGTGGATCCTACACGACTGGCCCGATGCCGAGTCCGTGTCAATTCTGCGCGCACTGGTACCTGCTCTGAAACCTGGCGCCCGGGTGGTGTTTATCGACTACGTTGGCAAACAGGAGCCAAGCGACGTTGAGTTGCCTCGGAGCATACAAGGCTTCGGTACGGCGACGGATCTCCGAATGATGGCGCTCTTCAATGCGAAAGAGAGGCCGGTGAGTGCGTGGAAAGAGATCTTCAAGCAGGCAGACGAGAGATACGATGTAGTCAGAGTGGATGCTGATCCGCTGACCTTCATGTGTGTGCTCGAAGCAGTGTGGCGAGGGTAATAACGCCGAAGGTGCGGAGAAATAAACATAATGTCAGCATTCAAGCATGCAATTCATGCCCTAAACTCTTGCACAAGTCTTCTAAGACCGCTTTGGTTGTCTTCTAAGCACTCATCCACTTCTCGAAGGATGCGCTCCGCCAGTCCTATCATGAACCAGAAGCCCATTCTCTCGGCTCTAGAGACTAGTGCGCTCCAATATGCTAACAGCACCGAAGCAGCAGCATTGTTGGCCTTGAGCATATCATGAAATTGCTGCGGAAGCATGACCAGCCAACCGACCATACCATGCCAGACTGCTTCTTTGGAGTCAGACGCAAAGCTCGTCTCGCAACAAACGACCAATGATGAAGTAGCTGCTAGGGTTACTAGTACTTCCTGAACGCGGTCCGGTCGTCCGAGTGCAGTCGCAAGCTGTGCTGGAAGACTACTGAGGCAGTCGAGAAGCTTAAAATAGTTAGGATCAAGGTTGGCTATATCTTCCTCGTTCAAGTCCAGGATCATCTTTGCGCGAGAAAAGATCGATCGTTGGTCAGACAAACCGGGCTGAGGCAAGAAGCTCCATTGAGCGATCTCTCCCAATATTTCAACGAGCTGAGCAATTCCAAGTGACGGGTGTTGTCCATTCAGTCGGTCAATCTCCGGGACCGAGTGTCCAATTGCCAAACTTGCACATTTAAGGAGATGGTGTATGCGATTGCCTATGGTTGACATATCTGTTCCGTGTAAGATCTGTTGCCTGACCAGCTCTAGGCTGAATCCGTTCGAGAACTCCAACATGTACTGGCGTCCATAGAGACCATGAGTCTCTTTAAAGTCTGCATCGACGGAAGTCTTGGCGAGAGTGTATGCAGTTAGTGCCATCAGACCATACATCAGCCACTGGTGCTTCAAAGAATGATCAACAACGCTTGTTGACCAATATTGTGGCGCATCGTATGGTGCTGGAAGGCAGCCGCTCGTTACTGCAAGATAGTGTCGGAAGTATGCCATCGCTTCCAGATTCAGGTCGGCCACATGCTCCGAATTTTGAGCACTTTCGAGTGATGAGTTTGTACGCTGCGAAAGTGACCGGCCTGACATTCCGCTGGACGCATTGCCGATCGAGGGGACTTCATTTTCGATGTCTTGTACGTCGGCATCCTCGTCACTTTCAAGATTCCCTTCATACGACATCACCGCGGAATCACCTCCCATCCCGCTATCCGACACTTCAAAGTATTTCAGCTTAGTCCCTCGAAAGAACGTTTGCAGCATGACTGGTCGTGCGTATGCATCGATATTCGCAAGATCAGTCTCCTTGTGATCTTGGCTCTGATGCCTCTTCATACGCTTAATGCTAGCACAGAGACTCTCGCATCCGGGCCTGATACAACAGTAGCCAGGAATTACAGACAGACCTGCAAGAGCCTGCGAGCCAGGTGGAGGCAGAGTCACGTCCTCCGGATCCAGAAGGTCTAGCTCGGCGACGTAAGATAACAGCCTTTGACGTTCCTCACGATAGATCTTGTGCCGCAGCAAGTGGCTCGAGATCGCATTCTTCTGAATCGCGTACTGACATTTTCGACAGATCAGCACACGATACACGGAATTGTATGCAAGAAGGTCGTGCGGGTCCTGATGCGAGGGAGACATGACGGATAATCATTGTCGGGATTTCCCTTCGCAATGGGTAAAAGATTTTCTCGTGCTGCGGGATAATACCTAAGCTGGAGTCCTTGAAGGATGAGGCGGTAATCCTGCGACGCTAGCACGCATCGGGCATGGAATCGCATATGCCGTTCCCGACTCTGGAACGCCATATGCGGTTCCGCGAGAACACCCCATGAAGTTTCAAGTGATCCACTCCTGCTTGTACATGCTGACAGCCGGGCACGGTCACGTAACAGTCTTCATGCACAGCAGCCTCGAACAGAGTAATGTCCGGCCTCATTACACATCCTCATGACATTTGAAGGATTTGAGCCTCCACTCGCTTTCTAATGTCGATACCCGACATGCCGTTCCAAGCTCCTTCGATGTAGTCTTAGAAATACACTGTATAGAGGTCCAGGGCACCCAAACGATGCAGTAAAATCAAAAAAGTATATAGTTTCTAGTTCACCTCCTTCAATCTCTACCATCCAGCCTCACAGCACTCGACAGCCAACAACAACTTTGGCACTCACAATCCCCCAAGACTTCATTTGGCCACCACCAACGACCACTTTCGACTGTCAAACACCAGCCTTTTCCGCAACCAATCTCTATCAGTTCCACTTCAATCCCAATCCACCATGTTCAACTCCGCCGCCTTCCTCGACGCCGCAGGCAAGCTCCTCCGCGTCGGTCCCGCCCCCCTTCCCACCCCAGGTCCCGGCGAGATCGTCGTCAAGAACGCCGCAGTCGCCATCAATCCTCTCGACACGCACATGCAAGATCTCGGCGTCTTCGTCACGCAATACCCCGCCGTATTCGGCTGCGATGTCGCCGGCATCGTTCACGAGATCGGAGAAGGAGTGACGAGGTTCAAGACCGGGGATCGGGTTATTGGGTACGTCTATACAATCTTTTCCCTGGTTGGTTGTGGGCCATGAAGATGGACATGGAGATGGAAGCTGGGAGTGAGAGAGAGGATATGGGGCTAACAAGAGCGGTGTAGGCATACGATTAATCTGGTGACTGGCGTCCCCTCTCATGGCGCCTATGCCAATTTCACCGTCGTGCCCGAAGATAAAGCAGCCATCCTGCCCAATGCCATCTCCTTCACAGACGGCGTGGTAGTGCCTTTCGCCCTTGAAGCAGCAATTTGTGCTCTCTCGCTCAAAGTGCCTGGTGAAGCAATGTCAGGCATCCCTACGCCTGCTCTTGGGCTCCCGTACCCGTCTCTCAAAGACGTGCCAGCGATTGGCAAGACGCTGGTAGTCAATGGCGGCTCATCGTCTGTCGGTTCGATGGTAACCCAGATTGCCACGGGGGCAGGTATCCAGGTCATCACCATTGCTGGCAAGCATAATTTCGAGCTTTCCAAGCGCTGTGGTGCAGTCAAAGTGTTCGACTACAAGGATAACGACGTTGTTGAGCAGGTCATTACTGCGGTTAAAGAGTCCGGAAACGAATTCGTGGGCATCTTTGACGCCATTGCGACCGAAAAGCCGTGGGCGATTGACCTGGCTATTCTTGAGAAGCTGGGTGGGGGACATCTTGCTTGCTCGCATCCTCCTCTGGGAGAAGTGCCTAAGAATGTCAAAGCGGGCATGATCTTTGCAGTCAACGATATTGCGACACCTGTGTGGAAGGACTTTGTCACGCCTGCGCTTGAGAGCGGCAAGTTGTTGTGCCTTCCTCCGCCGACTGTAGTTGGCAAAGGCTTGGAATTTGTGGACGAAGCGTTGAAGATGTCTAAGGCTGGTGTCAGTGCTACGAAGCTCGTGGTAGAATTGTAGCCGGTAGATGGTAATTGTTTGGAATATGATTGTGGTATCCCTGCTTTATTTTCGTAACCTCGTGACCGCGTCCAGTCCTTAGCTCCACTCTTTGAACGCCTTTTGCTTTTGCCTCGAGTTCCACTGCAGAGTCCTCGAAATGCTGTCTATCCAGTCCGTCCGCCTCCTGTTCAAGGGCAAGACGCTCGGGAAAGGGAACCTGGAAGCACTGATTGTGACATAGTCACCTGGATTAAGCTCCACCCTCTCTTTCCCGTCGAAGCTCGCCCATGAACTAGTCCTCGCATCGTATGGGACGCCTGCACGAAGTACAATGGTGTCTGGAAGTATAATGGGGCGGAAAGAGAGCGTATGTGCGCAAATGGCGGTGACAAGAATGACCGGGTTGTCCGGATGGCATAATGAACCACCAGCTGCGAGATTGTATGCCGTGCTGCCAGTAGGTGTCGACACGCAGATACCGTCTGCCTGTATTGTTGTGAAATGCTCATCGTCACCAAACAGCTCGATGCTCGACATAGTGGGATTCGGCCCTCGATCAACCACCACCTCATTAAGAATGTTGTGTGTTCCACCCGGCGTATGGGTATGATGGTCCTCTGCTTCTTCACCAATCAACTCCTCGACCAAGTCTCGGTCCTTATTACCTCGATCCTGAGAGCGCATGATAGTCGCCTCAAAGCGCAGACGGAGATTCACGGTGATTCCGTCTTCGAACGCGCGGGATAGAGTGATAGGATATTCTTCGAAGTCGAATTTGGTGAGGAAGCCGAGGGAGCCAAGCGAGAAAGCAAGCACAGGAGGTACGATGCGCTGGAATAGCCACGATGAGTACAGAACGGTACCGTCGCCACCGAGCTATTGTGTTGTTAGTCCGTAGTCGCCTTACTCCAGGACTTCATGCTTACGGCGAGGACTATATCGAATGTCTGTGGCTTCTCTGCGCAAAGCTCGTTGGTCCAATACTTCAGCCTCCCCTTGTAGGCAGGATTGCCATCAAGAAGCCCAGGAGCATCGAAAACTTTGTTGTCCTTGAGAGTCTCCTCAACGTACCTGCACGGGATAAGCATGTTGGCACTATTGGCTCGCCATGTTTACTTACACGTTGTACTTTGCGTCTTTTGTCAACAACCAATCTGCAACCTCTCGCGAGTGCTTGATCAACGTCTCGTCGTGCGCCTTCCCGAGAATGAAGATGTTCTTGACATGCAGCTTCAGTCGTATTTGTGCCAGCTTTTTGGACAGCTCCCGTATGCCTAGTGCCATATCCGATATTTGCTTCTTGGTCAACAAACGCGAATGCTGTGTTTGCTCGGCATGCGCGTGTGGATCTTTGTCAACGCGCTTTTCCTGAGCAAGGCCCTCGTACGAAGCAGTGTGGTCGTGCATGTGAATTCCATCGTGCTTCTCGAGTAACGAATGCACTATACATGCGGTCGAGCGACGGTCGTTGGACGGACGGGTGGAATTGGAACCTGCGGGAGGCGCGAGAGAGGCTTTACGGCGGTGGACAAAGTCGCCCTCGAAGACGACCTAACATCACGTGTCAGCAGCAAACTACAAACAGTCCCATGTATTATACTTCAAGGGCATCATCGTGGCTAGGCATCGTAGTGAGACTCAAGGAGTCCTGCTCCGCAGCCTCGTCCTCAGAGCGGATGTTAGCATTGTTGGCGCCATGCGTCGCTATGACGTGCCAATTCTTGGTCGTGACATACCTCGGCTGCATCCTTCAGACCGGCAGCAATATGCTCAAAGTAGCTGGTCGCCACGGAATCGGCCATGATGCTGTATTTGCAAGAAAAGAGTGACGAGACGCTGCTGCTTTGTAGTCTTCGCCGTTGCGCAATTTGAGGTACTTGCAAGGATCGGCGCGTCGCACTGTCCAGCCCCGCACCTCCAATCATTTTCCAACGGCTGATGATGTCAGCCCCTCGCGTCCTGACTGATGTGCTTAGATCGTTCCAGGCAATGATAATTAGGCAAATGGTGTCTTGTGTGTGCATATTCGCACTACAGAGGCGGCTCAACAGATTGCAGCACTTCTTCGATCACGTCCTCCACTGTAACGCCGTCGAGCACTGCTTTTACTGCTTCGAGGGAGCTGCCCCATTGCATACTTCGCTCATTTTCGGGTGCTGTGATGACTATACGATGCGGGTAGATCTTGCGCGCTGCCAGGGCGACCAGCGAAGGCGAGATGTAGTCGACTCCATGCAACGGCGCGAGGGCACTGCGACGGTCAGATTGATGCGACGAGTTGTATGACTGTCAACATACTGTGCCAGAGTGTTGAAGTGTCTGGTAGCAAGAGCTGATATTCCGCCAGCTACTGCTCGATGCAGTCTCATGAACACAATGATGTTGTGGAGGTATGCTCGAACTTCGGAGCTGATCTTGACATCTTTTGTGCGCGACGCAAGTTCATTGAGATCCTGCTTCTATTAGCTTGTCACAATAAGAGAGCTGTTCCTGCCTCACCTCATGAGAAAATGTGAGTCCTTTCAGGCCACGCTTTGCAGAAGCATACGGTGGTGTGTGCACAACAGACGAGGCGGACGCATCATCTGCCGTTAGCACATCATTTTGGCCAAGGTCCTCGACATTTGGCAACCCATCCTCTGCTCGGTGGGTATGCGAGATAAAGAATTGATCATTCTGCAAGGTAAGGAATCAGCTGCAGCTCGCGCAGAGCGTCATGATGTACCTACTAAATGCATTGTCAAGCGTGACGATCCGCTGGTGTTCAAAGCCACCAAGAGAAACGGCTTAGGTGCAGCATAAAAAGCTGTTCGCGAAAAGTTTCGTTTTCCTCGCATTAACTACACGATCATCAGCGATCATGCTCCAAGTCAGCATGTTGGGACAATACCTCGAGAGCCTGGGTTTGAACTTGTGAGTCTGCTGCATTCAAATTCTTTGCGATGACAATATTGGCAATTTTTCGAGTGTCTAATGGACTGAATGGTCTCGGAGACTTTGACGTTGTTCGACGACCTGAGCGCGGTGTCCCGGAATTTGGTGAGAACTGCTTCGGTCATCAGCGTTGGCTTCGCAGTCGAGGTCCTAAACATACGCCGGATCTTGATGTCCCTATCTTGCTGCTGAAGTAATCATCATTGTCATCGTTCGCGAGGATACCGCTGCCAAAATCATCGAGCGTGGTGTTCTCGGTACATGTCAGTACGACACAGGAGAGGCCGAACACTTCTCGTGCGATCTTGATTTGTTTCAGCTAGTATTCTGGCAGAGACAGGGTCAATCACAATCACCAGCGGTAATTCTGCTTCGACATCGTCCATCAAGTCTCCGTTCGTTTCGATGATGCAGTGATGGTCTGCGACAAGACAGACGAGTACGGCAAGCTCAAGGTCGCTCAGTGCTTTCACCTTGATTGCGATTCGATCTTCGTTCTCCATGATGGGATATCGAAAGTCGTCGAGGCATACAGTACGTCTCTGGTCGTGTCAAGAGACGCGCCTGATCGACGGGACGCTAAGTTAATAACCGTCCCCATTTTTAAAACACGCTAACTTTATTCGGTCGACGTTGAGATGACATGTGGTTGTGCACACATCATAGGTTCATTGACCGCAGTATAACTTGTTCACATACCCTAATCCCTCGATGTATTGCTCATGTAGATGAACGGATCCTGTAAGGTCCGCGCAGCACTGAGCTCAATTCACTTTTTCGGTTGTGGCCCTTGCAACGTCTCTTACCACCTCATTGAGCACGGAACCCACAACCCAATATTGAGTACTCAAAAGTATCGCTGTCTTTGATGTTTGTGCCGCTATGTAGGGAGCCTTTCAATCGCTCCCCAATATTGTAAATTCGAAACGTTCATCTCCACTCGAGGTCATAATCCACACACCATAGCCCACATGGAGACACCCTCGCCACCTTTAACTCGATGCCCCTTACTGTTCACCTCGCCCTTCCCAACATGCACTTCCTCGATCACCTCGAACCCGAAATGCTTATACACATCCCTCGCATGTTCGTTCGTCGCCTCTAAACACGCTAACCACCCTCGCTCCTTTGCTATCGCCAACATAGGCTTGATGACCGCGCCTATACTCGGCTTTGGACCTTCATCTAAGGCAGATGCTCGATCATTCGCCACGAGCAACAAATGCACAACTCGTCGTGGCGGCGTAATGACACGCGCACGTGCTGTAGTGAAGAGACTTTCGAGCTGACGGAGAACGCGTGGAGCGTGCTCATCTGGTCCCGCATCTTCACCTGTGAATGTTTCTAGCTTCCTGTTATCATCAGTACGAACACATCTTGTGTGCATGAGGCTCTACGGGAGTGGCCTACCAAACAGTGGCAATGGCGCTCCCTGGCAAAGTGACCAGCACACCTCCATCTTCCATTATGGAAGGGATGAATTCTCCAAAGGCTTGCTGATTCATTGATGCGACTAGCCTCTCTGTGTCGGGGATGCCGAGATGATCGAAGACAAGGTAGCGTTGGAATGCGTCATCATTGAAGCAGTTTGAGAGAATGGATATAGTGTGTTCTGGTGTGTCTTTGACTAGACCTGCAGGTATCTCCAGCTCTTTTGTATCGTCAGTCATCGTGGCAAAATTTGAGAGTTGTAGGTGTAATGATGTTCGAACTGATGGGCTGAGCCTCACATTGATTTTAGCCTCATGTTCGGGCTTTCGCGGGTCCAGAAATCCGTGGAACGACCACTCAGAAGTAGGCCCGAAAACACAATAATTCAGCGACATGAAAGTACAAACAGCCATACCTTAATGCAGTTGTTATGCTGACTTGAAGAAATAAACCGCAGTTCTTCGAATTTATCTATTGATGTATACATTCTCGTACTCTCCGTCCCAGCATTTCACTTCCAAGGCAAGATTTACTATGGCAAGAGAACATGCTTCGTTCGCGGACAGATGCAAACCTGATCAGAGACAGGATATTGTGCGGATCGCTTCGCATCAACCATCTAGCACTCAAATACTTTTGGCCCGGGAATAGTGTAAGGCGACTGCCCATAGATGCTGAACACGATACCAGGGTCCTTACTTCCATATGCTCCCGGGAAGCTGACCAGGCCATCTTTTGGCTGTGTGGTACCTTCACCACTGACACTCAACTGATGACAGCCAGGGTAGAACTGTGCGCCACCCTCACTGTACGCACTATGGAGCGCAATGATCTCATGGCGCACGAGATAGTAGCCAGGCTTGAGACACGCAGGAACAGTGTAATTTACACCAGCGTTCGGAGTGGGAATGAGTGGCGAGGAACCCCAGTCTGACTTTAACCCTGCATTGAGTTAGAATATGTGTAAGAAGGAAGGCGATGGTGGCGCCTACAGTCCGCGTCCGCGCGGTTAAGTCCATCCTCTGCGATCTTGAACCACACTGCTTCACCTTTCGTTTGATACTTGTCGCAACCTGCACTGCTATCAGCTCTGCTCTTCTACCTGACAAAATGTAGGACATTGAATTGCTCCGTCTGATGCTTCACATACCTTCATCGGGGCATCGTGCCATGTACGTAATGACCGGTCCGAGGTGACTTTCCGGCCACGCTGTCCAGCGAAGATTCACGCTCGAGCCCGCAACAACCGGAGCATGTAATGCAGCAGGAGTCGAACCAATGATGCCGCCGGTTGTATTTCCGCCGCATTCGACATCAACAAGAGACACGGACTCGATGGGGAAGTTCCCTTGGACGGGACGAGAGATGCGCGCGGGCTATAGAATCGATTTGCATGTTAGTGGAGGGTGAAATAGGTGTCGAGCTTGGGAAGTTCCTACCGCCGGGCTCATGTATGGATCTTGATATGGCTGTGTCACTGCGTTAGTCGACAATGGTGTGTATGGTTGCCAGTGGGTGGATTTACGTG
Organism: Phaeosphaeria sp. A1 3.1a; assembly: GCA_003501895.1. Taxonomy (NCBI): domain Eukaryota; kingdom Fungi; phylum Ascomycota; class Dothideomycetes; order Pleosporales; family Phaeosphaeriaceae; genus Phaeosphaeria; species Phaeosphaeria sp. A1 3.1a. The sequence continues at coordinate 17,224 of QVXC01000421.1, read as the reverse complement.
GTAGAACTAAGCAGTGATTAGCGAGTCTGTAAGGAGTACTGGATCAAATGATTAGGTACATCATATTCTTTGCCGCCGATAGTAGCATTTTGAACGAAGCCGTGGCATGCCACGAGTGCCACACAGGCGGAGAATGCTGCGAAATGTTTCATTCTGCAAGAACTTCTGTTTAACACGTCCTGAGGCCTGTTCCTGGAAATTTTCAGAGAGTCCACGATTGCATATCGAGAATCTCTTCTGCAATCGTGTACGGCAGCCAGGATAGGCATCAGCTTATAGTTGTGTAGGTGTGTTGTGTGATGACTTTAGGCCCACCGGAACCAGTAGAATCACACTCAGACCTTTACTCCTATTCGCTCGTGGTACATTGCAAATATGGATTAAAGTGATTCTCCACGAATGACATGACGCACAGTTTTGCGTTACTCGAACGAGGATTGTGTATATGAGCAGTCGCAAACTTCCGGTCCATAAGTAGTCAAGCGCCCGAGATTGAGCAAGGTACAATTGCCGGCCGAGCACACTCGAGAAGCCGAATCTATAGACGACACGACGACTATGTATGCGATATGTTATCGATGTGACCTGCGGATGCTGTCAGCCGTTGTATGCAGGCTGGGACGGTGCATACGAGTGTCAACAACCAAGCACTCGCCATTGTGCGATTGATGTAAGAATCCGATCTTCCAAGTTGATCTTTAATAACTGCCAAGCTTACAGCATACGGAAGATATTTCGATATGTGGCTCATCATTACGAAGGGTGCTGGTAGCAAAAGAGTGCGTGTACGACGCACAGCCGATAGCTGAGTTCACGTCATGTCCAAACGAGGTGGTCTTGCTTGCGATCATCATGGGATTGGAGCCTTTTGTAATAGTTCCCTGGTCATACGATTAAGATTGCCCGATTTCAAAGATGATGATTCCGGGACCGATGGTGTAGCATGCCTTCTTTTACCACCAGCGCCGAGTTTTGATACAACTGGGATGTATGTTGTTCGGTGTGCGAGGTTAAAATGTTCTCCACGACCAGAACAAGTACCGCCGGGATGTCCCCACTTCTTCACGGCAGCATTAATGCTCGTATTCGTCATCGTTAACGAGAACATGTCCCTGATGCAAGCGGCTAAGCCAGTCTCAGTGAACATAAGAGGCAAGCGGTCTCAAGCTTCAGAAAGCTTTTGTCCCAAGGATGGCACTCTGCTGTGGACTTCAATAGCAATCTCGAAGGAGTATTCTTCGTAGTCCGGGCGGATGGTGCACAGTATGCCTCCGGTTCATCGTGGCCAAGATACCGTCAGTCTTGTCTCTTGGATCTATGCCATCAAAAAGTAACCAAGAATGGGCCCGTGTCTGAAGACATCCTCCTTGCTTATCATAGTTCTGATGCTGCAGAAAAATGAATATCACCGTTCTGGATTCTTACAAGCTCCCTTGATGAAGATTCCATAGCATCCATCCAACCAGGCAGGCACTCGCCCAGCACGCCAAGACAGTGTGTCAGATGGTTAGGTGGCGCTTGGCTAATCCGTGATTACGCACGCTCGCAGCCAGCACCTACGCGCCTCGGTGGAGGCATTGCCAAAGAAATAATCTCAATATCGGGTTCTGAAATGATCGAGTATGCAATGCCAGAAATGATGGGAGATGATTTCGAAGGGTGTTGGTGGTCGTCGTCATTGTGCACGCCCCCCCACCACCACGTCGCGTCAATCGCATCCGGCGAACCGCGACACACTCATCCGAAATGTGGATCACGAACGGTTTGATACGAGGAAGTCGTGCTCGGCATCGTCGTTGACACTTCGCCATGCCACTTATTACTCTTGCTATGTAATAACATCGCGTATAACCTTTACTCCCTGCTTTTGCCTCCTGAACATCGTTGTTGCACCTTTGATAGCTGTCGCAAACATGCATTTCACGACCTTCATCCTCGCCACGGCCGCGGCTATTGGTCTTGCGCAAGCAGACTTCATGGTGTATACAGTGCCGCCGATTCCGACTGATAGCATTCCAAAGTTCACCGACCCAGCTGAGGTTCGTCAAAGCCTATGCGATGCACATCTACTTCACCCCTAACGTCACGTAGGCATCTGGCTGGACTTTCAGTGTCTTTGTCAATGGCAATCGTGCCTACAACTCATTCACGAGCGCTCTTGGCTCTACATACCAATCCTCGAGATCATCCGCCGCATCCGAAATCGCCGCCTTCGCACGTCAGACGCCCAACTTCTCCATACCAGCCGACGTCACCAACGACGGGACGACCACGACGTTCTTCTCCAAGCCAGATTGGTACACTGCGCTTCCGAGTGGCGTGAGGGCGTTCAAGGAACAGCAGGTCTCGGACCAGTTCAGCATCGTGAGGTCCGTCATCGACTCCAAGGCGACCACGGCTAGCTCTACTGGTGCGGCAGTACCGACATCGCAGGTGTTCTTGGATGCCAAGTTTGGCGCAATGGCCGCTGTCGCGGCGGCCATCTTCTTGTGAGGAAGATGAGATGCGATTAGCTGTATGCGAACGATCAGGCCACCATTACAAGCGCTTTACGACATAGATACCCCGAACATGAAATACACAGTTCTTGGACACGGTCTTGGATTCACTACGGACCGGCCAGTGGCGGTCGAGTGGGAGGACGGACCAAGAAGGATCACACACGTACTATATATAGGTAGTAAGATGAAGAGTATCAAGCAATAGAACACCGAGAAAGCTGGTCACCATTTAGATAACCAAAGAATCCACTGTCGCGTTCCATTTTGGCATCTTTGGCACAGTCTCTCCTCTACCAATCGTATGCATCTCTGTACGTTTCTTGGGCTCCACTTCACTATAAGACTTGGGAACAATGGGTTTCCTAATTAGGACTACCCGCTATATACGAGTTCGAGGACGTGGCAATGTGGCTCGAGTGTGAAAAGTAACACTCCTGATGGCTTCAACATCGTATACAGTCACTGTGCATCCATTTGCCTCGAAGACTCCTTTCTCATGTGCCTACGAGCGTGGCAACACCTCTCGTAATGCGTTAGTCTTTATTGGAGGTTTGACCAGCGGACCCCATACTACACCCCAGTTGGGATCTCTGATCGAGACATTGAAGTCTTCTTCAGAGCTCAGCTACTCTTTCTGGGAGTTTCGCTTGCGCAGCTCTTACACCGGCTTCGGGTACTCCAAGCTCACCAACGATGCGGAAGACATCGCTGCGCTTGTCACTTACCTGCGAGGACTTGGCAAAGCTAAAATTGTTTTAATTGGAACTTCGACAGGTTCGTTATGGCATCAGTCTATGATACACTTGTCCTCTGTACTAACAATTATTAGGATGTCACGATATCCTGACCTACGCTAAGCTTCAATCCACGAACATCCCAGTTGACGCATACATCCTCCAAGCCCCCACGTCTGATCGCGAAACAGCATCACTGCTCATGCCCAAAGACTTCCTTGCAATCACCCTCAAACACGCTGAGGACCTGATCGCAAGGGGCGAACAAGATGAGATCATGCCAAAAGCCCTAATCCCGCCCATCTTCACATCACCCATCACGGCCTATCGGTGGCACTCACTCATCTCCAAGGGGGGAGACGACGACTTATTCTCCTCTGACCTTGACGAGGATGAGTTGAACGACTCATTTGGGAAGCTTAACACGCCAACGTTGATCATGCCGTCTGAGAAGGATGAGATGGTGCCGGAAAATGTGGACAAAGCGGCACTGTTACAAAGATGGAAGAATGCAGCGCCTGTTGGTGTGGTGAGCGAGCTTTCTGGAATCAATCCAGGTGCTGATCATGAGATGAGTGGGGAGGAGATGCAGAAGTGGTTCGTGGAACGGGTGATGGCATTCTTGGCGTCATTGGAAAAGTGACAGATAACTACCTTGCAAGCAGAAGATGGGAGCTCAAGGCTGCGCTTTGGACAGCCAGCGTAACACAAGCGCGCACATGCGCAGAACTTCAACCGACGTGGTTACGAAGTACCATAGCATGCGGCGTGGTCAGGTAACTTAGCCAGCTCGAATCGCCGCGAAGCGGGGTCAAACCACCACACGTGTTCACCTCCGCAAATTCATCTTCACTCTACCAGCATTTACTGTGGCTCAACGCCAACAACGAAGCATACTTCGACAATGGGACCAGTCAAACGTGACATTGCTCCTCCAAAGATGTACAGGGTCGACGTCACTGACAAGAAGAACAAGTTACAAGTAGAGCAGACAAGAATCTGGCTTGAAAGCCTTGTCAAAGACAAGTCAAAGATGAGGGCCGGCAAGGACCTTCCGTGGGATACTGAGGAGGATTGGCCGTGGGATGAGCTGGAGCAGTTCCTGGATGATGCAAATGCATGGCAAACAGCGCTGGAAGGCTATGAGATAATTGATGCTTGGTTCGGGGTCGTCTTGGAGATCGCGGGCTATGAAGAGGTCTTGCAAAAGAAGGAGTGGATCAGTTGCATTGAGGAGTCGCCTAACCGAAAGTTCATAGTAACCGGAATGATTCTTGGGCAGGGCAAACGCGAAAATTCGACCGGCAACGAAAGATGAGCTCGGCAGCTATTGTTTCAAAGGGGATCGCAATCAACATGGTGGCCCCGTATGAGATTGCTTCATGGCAGGCCCGCGCTTTGTCTTGTAACCTCATCGCATGTGGATATTTATGACCGGTACCACCGGGTACAGTTGATTATACCACGGCGTAATTGAAACCTTGAAGGGTCGCTTCCAGATGTGATGCCCCCCTTGAAAAGTGCCTTTGGTGAGCAATATGTTGCGAACCTGCTGCAGGGAGGATAGAGTCATGGCCTTCCAGGGAAGATTCATCAGTGTGCAATGCGGCACCGTGTAAAGATGATTATCTGACCCTGTTTCGACTGTCATGGCGGCCCTGACTGCAATACTCCAACGCATCATAATGAAAGGTCTCGCAAGTCATATGTGAGATACATGTGTTTCCCAAAAACAAGGTGAGCCTACATGTGCCGGAACACTAAAAATAGTCCGTCTGCGTGCTATCGTTTACTACCCAGTCCTCCCTCGAAGACCAGTTGTCGATAGAGATGAAACAGATAGAAGAACCGTGGTGCACGGCCTGGATCATCAGGCACGGTGCTGCGCCCCATAAAAGTAAGCTTGTGGCGTAATCGACCTTGAGGCAAGGTGCCAGGCAAGGTTGACCTACCCCAAAAGCGGGCCCACTTAGTTTACCGCGCCTCTGCCATGCCACACATCACACCCAATCTGGCTGTCACTGACTTACAATTGGCGGAACAACCTCTGGGCGCAGGCATCAGATCATGTGATGAGGTTCATGTTGAGAGCTCGATGATGGAGATCACGCCAAACAACAATAATGCCCCGGAACATTTGAAACACTTTTGGGGACCATGGCAGATTACCTTTGGGCGTGAAGTTTTATACGTCGAGCATATCGCCGATGATGCCGAGTTCAAGATGGTCGAGATGAGTTTGACTCTTGCTGCTATGACAGAGCTTGACACATTGGATACGATAGCATTTCGGGAACAATAGCTTCACTGATAGCTCTTGTCTAAATGTTCACCGTTTGTGTTGTGTCGTATGAAGGAAAATACCACATCCACAGCTCATCAACACGCTGTCACGAAAATCCTGTCTAAAAAAGGTTAGTGTGCGGCGTGGTCAACGTTCAGGCAGGCGCGTAGCTATGGTCAAGGTTGACTTGCCGCAAAAGCGGAGTTGGTCTAGCACGCCTCTTCTGTGCCTCTTCTGTGCCTCATATCAGCCCCGAGACCTTGAGAACAACAACATCAATCGTGTTTCAAGTTTTCCCCAAGCGCTTTCACACATCATTTGAGAAGCTGATATTCAGCTGTGCCCAAATATCGCATGCGGCGTATCTAGCCGGATTTGAGCACAGAAGGGTGTACTCAATATTCAGACTTGCGCTGCGACCATTGCGAAGGCAGATTTAAGGATCCATAACAACAGTGGCTTTGTGCACTAGGAAAGAAATAGTCACCCACAGTATGGAAGGTATGCTTCTTCCTTTCCTTTTGTCGTTCTGCAGGTTGTAACCTTCACGTATCACGAATACGACCATACTGTAAGAGGATGTAAGATACTGGCGCCCTTCAGGAACTCTTCAAACAGGCCAGGATCTTGCTCTGCCACCACGCCGCCAACGCATTCTGGGCTGTGCCTCTTCTGCGAGCCTTGCCAGCGTCATGTTCGCACAATACAGGTATTTGTGCGGCGCTGTCATTGCTTCAAGCTGGGGCGGAAAGAGCGTTGGTCGATGCTTAGCGCTTGATGTCGAGTAAATTGCGGAACGCCAGCAAAATGTGTATGAATACGTCCCTGCAGACACTGGAAAGCCTCAAAAGGAACGCGAAGCACATCCTCTTTAACACTGCTTATCGAGGAGTACAATTGACTTTGAGGAACCTGATCCTGGACCATGAAGGCCCATCTTGCTTTGTTATTTTTGCTGCCAGGTGCAATCTGCAAGCCCCATTCTAACGCAATATCTACAGAAGGTTCGACACCGGCCAATGTTCCTAGAAAGCTGCTCGAGGACCCTTATGGAGCCCACATCGCAGACAGTGTACTACCCGAGAAGAATGACATACCGAGAGATACGGCTGTCACAAAGAAGCGTGAGGAACCTTCGCAAGAGCCGCAAATGTACACCGTCTATGTGACAGATGAGCGGAATCAGGAACAAACCAACAAGACGCTAGAATGGCTTGAGGGAATCACACAAGACAAATCGAAGATTTCACCGATGACGATATTCCCTTGGGAGGATCCTGCAGACATCCCTCAAGATGAGTTGGACAAGCTTGAAGCATCGGGGAACTGGGACGAAGGAATCCAGAAATATGAAGTCACTCGAGGATGGACTCAAGTACTGCTCGACTCCGCTGGTTACGAAACGGTATCAAAGAAAACGGATTGGATCCGGGCCATCGAAGCTTGTTCGAAGTACAGAACGGTGGGGATGAGTCCAGTCCCATTGGCCATGGAGGAAATCACCGAACATATCAAGTCTCGTAAGGTCGAATGGGGCGACTGGCAAAAGCAGGAAGCTGCAGGACGAGATCTCGTGCAAACTAGTAGATACGAGTAAGTATGCTCATGTATGCTGCTTTGATATAACACACTAACCAGTTGCACAACAGAGGAAGTAATTTCGAAGATCTGTAAGTTTAGCACACCGATCCTTAATCTACCCTGCTGACAATAGCGTCTCTCGTGCAGGAAAAACTACATTTATGACAAGCGAGGCGGCGAAGATATAGTTGTCTATGTTAATGATCACGGAGTTCAGGTTGACGTCAAGGACGTGAGTAGTAAGCTTTTTAGCATCGTGAGCTCCAACTGATGGTTGGCAGTAACACGGCGAAAAGATCTTCAAGGGCTTCGAGGACGAAAATGATAAATCTTCCATCTTGGAAACGAGGGCATTCATGGACCAGTCAGCTCCGCACAATAAACGCCAGGATCATTCGCCAGACGGCCACGGCACAAAGGTTGCATCCAAGATCGTTGGGCATTGGGGCACTGCCAAAGATGCAGTTCTTGTTCCGGTTCAGGTAGCACCGGACAAGGCCGAGGACCTTCCTCTTGCATTAAAGGTGGTTTACGGAGATTTTACGCGCCGCCGCAGCGAAGCGAAACGTAAAAACCGCAAGGAGCCCAAAGCAGTACGTCTAGTTCAGGTCCGCAAATGCGCGTGCTAATGAAACTAGGTGGTCGTAATGAGCCGTGTAGCAGAGCTTGAAGTTCAACCTGGAGAGCGCGGTTTGACCCCAGATGAAGCCCGCAAGACTCCGATCGGTGGGGAATTCTTGATATACATGAGACTGGTATTTGAGAGGGGAATACCTATAGTCGTTGCTTCGGGCAATTATGGCGCCATCAAAGAACGAGAGGTAACTGATACGATGCCGGCCGTTCTCGAGGATGAAGATTTGCCTGTCATCAACGTAGGCGCAGCCACGCTGGAAGGAAAGGCTTGGCCAAACACTCAGGGAAAAGGGACCCAAGATGGTACCCGACTGACTATGTATGCCGTTGGAGAGAACGTCGAGGTGCATGATCATGTAGACGGAAAGGAGATCCGTGATTCGGGCACTTCAATTGCAGCACCAGTAGTTGGTGGCGTGCTCGCTGTGCACATGAACTACGAGCCCTGGGATCAAAGCAAAGTTGGGACTGATCGAGTGAAAGAGATTAAGCGATGGATCCGGACACCAGAATCGAGTTGGGAGCGCATCAAGAATCAGGATCCAAACAAACCAGAGATGCAAGTCAATATGGCAAGTAGCCCGTAGTTTCTTTGGAAACGCCTGGCTGACGAGACCTCACAGATTTGGAACGGCGCTGATAAAGCAGCACACCAGAAGACGGAAGAGGAAAACACCTCAAAACCATCTGCACCCGCGCCAGCGCCAGAGACCAAGAATGAAGGACGCACCTTCATCGTTGGTCTTGAGCAGATTGGGTTCCCGCATTGCGAAACCTTTGTTTCTCCTGGTATCAATCCGACACCAGCGAAATCATGTACTGCGAAGCCCAACTATCAGCACAGTCTCTTCTTCTACAGTCTCGAGAATGAAGACGAAGTCGAAAGTCTGTGCACTTCGACCCTGGACGATTTCTGGAAAGCTGAACCAGGGTCCGTCGGCGATCAAAGCCCGTTCGACAAGCCTTCGTGGCCCGCAGGAGAGTGGCAGGTGAAGCTGTTCGGCGAAGACTTCACATACAACAATGATGGGAGTAATCCTGGTGCACTGTGGAAGAGCGGTCGCAAGATCGATTGTAGCGGCAACCTCGAGAATCATGGTAAGTGGGAAAGAATTGCTTCGCCGGTTCGACGTGAGCTGATCTCCCATCTAGATCCAAAGTCAGATGAGTGGTGCGAGAACGACTTGACAAAGTACTCGGGAAAGACGAGGAAGCGGAGAAGGCTCTTAGTATGCAAATGGTAAGCTAGGACGGGCTGCAAAATTATAAACATCAATGCCAGGTTGCGCGGCATGCAAGTTGCTCCGATTTTCATCGTTCAATAAGTATTTGAAGTATTCGTCGAGACTCCAAAAATGACAACCGGATTCGTGGCTTTGTCCTGGCGTGGGTCGTTGCTGTTATTGTTGTTGTTGTAAGCCGATATATTTCCTCTCTCTTCTTGCGCTCTGCATAAGGCGCCACTGAAGGGCGATTAGAATTATCACGGCGTAGGCGTATGTTCTATTAGACATAGACTGCAATGTTGCAGTGAGTTTTTGAACTCAAGCTGCGACAGTCTGACAAAGTTTACATTAGATCAGGTATCTACGTCAATGTTAAATGAGATATGTGTGATTACATCCAGCAGCTTGAAAATCCAAGTGCGTGCTCAGGAAACAGCTATTGCGCCCATTAGGCTGCCATGCTAGCGAGCGACAGGGTGATATAAACGGGTGCTTCTACTGCTTCTGCGAAATCATAACCTCCTCATTCTTGGCAATCTCTGGCACCTCGACGGAAGTTCGGTTGATCGAGTTGGCGCGCACAACGCTCTTGGTACCGGTAGAGTCAAGATGGTAGTCAACAGCTGATTCCTCGCGCATGACGAGCTCCTCCTTGTCAATCTTGCGGAAAGTGAAGTAGAAGACGACTGCCGTGACGAAGCCGACGATGGCGGGACCACCAAAGACCCAAATGAGGAGAGGGTCACGAATGACAGCCGAGCAAGCCAAACCAATGGCGTAGGCAACACCAGTGTTGAAGAGATTGATGGCGGAGACCAGGCCACGCATGCTGACGGGCGCGCGGGAGTAGGCAATTCCGTAAGCTGGGACATTGACGAAAATCTCGGAGATACCACCAATAGCGTAAGGAATAGCCATCAGCCAGACAGAGATAGGCGCAACACCGGTGCCAACCTCACAGTCGGATGCGCCGTAATTGCCGCAAGGGGACTGCTGGTAAGCGTAGTAGGTAAGCACGCAGTAGCCGACACCGCCGATCGAGGACATGAGAAGTCCGGTGGTGATACGCGAGATTGGTCCGTAGTGGATCTTCGCCTTTCGCAGTGCAGGGTAGATGCCGTAGTTGAAGATTGGTACGGTGCAGATGATGCTCAAACTGTTGAAATTTTGGATAACGTCGTTCGGCACACCATTTGTAGTGAGCATGGTGGAGAGGTACCCTGCAGAGCCACCAAGACCGTTGTCGTTGATGTATTGGATCGGGAAGAAACAGAAGATACCCGTCGCCTGGAAGGCGCGAGCAACATCATCGACGAACTCGTCGTTCCAGTCACACTTGATGTCGAGTCCGGCAGCAGCGATCTCTGATGGCTTTGCGAGCTTCCAGAAACCATGACGGCCAAGTTTCTTGATGCCACCTCGCCTGAAAACTGTACCAATGACTTTGAAGACGCGACCGAGGTTGCTGCCACCAGGTGGATGGAGGACCAGACGGCCCTTCAAGAACCATAGCAAGAATGGTAGAGGCAGATACAGGATCAAAGGGAGAACAAATGCCAACCACCAGCCAATGTACTTCTCGCTGTAAGTGGTAGCAACGCCCATGAAGCCACCGATGTTGATCAAAAGGTAGAACCACAGCATAACACGCTCGGTAGTAGCCTCAGGATCTTCGATGACTCGCTCTCCAGACTTCAATGTCTTGACCTTCGGTACTCGGGTCGTCATTTGATCGAGAAGCATGGGCGACACATTGGGCTTGAACATGGCTAGAGAAGGTTAGCAAATTGTGTGGCGATACTCAAAGGAGCTCCATTTGACATACCAGCACCAATTGCAAGAATGTACAAGGAGAGAAAGTAGGGGGTTTTGGCACTGCCATCAGCCAGGAGGGACTTGGACGCGGACACAACCATCAGGGCGTGTGCGATACCAAAGACACCAACACCGTAGCAGATAATCTTGAAACGGCCAGTCTTGGTGTCGGCGAGCCATCCAAAGAACACGGGAAGGATGTAGGTAAGCATTTGGAAAGATTGAGAGACAGCATTAGCTTTCACAGTTCCCATGCCCAGCGCACCAGCGGTCTGCTGAGTGCCCTTTGGTGGAGCACCCCAACCATTTCCACCTTTTGGTAGAGGACGATTGACGTAGTTGCCGATGAGTTGTTGCACTCCGTAGTAAGACGCGCGCTCGGCGAACTCGACTGCGCAGATCAGGTACGCAACCGTTGGCATGGGACCTGCTACACGACGTAGAGTCAAGAGCTCATCTGGCGTCGGCTTGCCCTCATAGTGGCTCTCTAGGAGCGCATGGTCGTGAGCAGCATTCGGGTACTCCAAAGCCTTCTCGTGGTCGAGCGTGTTCTGATGTTCCGTAACGGTAGCTATGCCCACATGTTAGTCTTGCTCCACCACTGAATGTACGATACCACATACCCATCGCAGCAGTCGTGAAGGAAGCAAAGCTGGATGTCGCAATGAACCGTCGCGGCAATTGCACTTAATAAAGCTTGGCCACGCAAGACTGTGCCTTAATCACAACAAGCACACCCCGTCGTAACGCTATCAAACGCTTAACTGATTTGGGCAGGTAAATAAAATCGACTAAAAAGCTTGTCGGGTGGAGTTCCATGTAGAGATTAGAGTCGCTCCGTGAAGGGATTGGAACACCCACTAGAATCGCTCCAGAACGATTGCACCCCCAAATTGCTCCAACCATCGAGTGTTTGGTCAAGCGCCACCAAACCCCGCGTCCATTGCCCCTGGAGTTGTCGCAATGTGTTGCCCAATTAGAACATCGTTGATAACCCTCGCACGACAATATTGTATCAGATGATTCGTGCAACCTAGCCGTACTCATCTATATCCCCGCCCATTCACGTCGCCACACATGGTTGACTGCACTCTCCCGAGCTCCCTTTGGCCCGTGCTCTGTTGCACCGACCGCATCGCTGCATTTCGGAATTTGTCAAGTCAAGCCTGCACCAAGCGCGCCACTTCTCGAGATAAGCATCGCCGCGAATGCGCGTCAAACGCTTCGGCTTGTCGAGGGGCTTGACATGATCGCATTGGCGTACCAAGGCTCTCTTCATTAATTCGACATGGCGGCAGAACTCAAGCAAGATTCACGGCATGATTTGTGATCGGCTACAGATACGAGAAACTGCCCACGCATAATGACATATCAGGTATGCCAAATCCTGCAAATGGTAGGTGGAGATGTCAAGGGAGGTCAACCGTGTCAGACAGGAGGGTCGGGAGCAAGGAACTCGTATTTCATGTTGCGCCAACCCTGTGTACCGTGTACCAACTGGGAGAATGATGCCGTGCCAAATACGCGATCTTCTGCACGATAGGGCGAGTCTGTTGGCCGAGAGGATATCAGCATGCGATAAGACCGGAGTCACCTTGTATTGGTGAACAGCGCCAATCTTCCTCGACATGGTTGATATCACAGATACCAGGTACATGGTAATCGGTGAGCTCCTCGTTCCCAAGCAGCCCAACCCCGCTTAAGCAATATCGCCGAGGTGCTTACACTGCAGATTGCACACAGCTGACGTTCAAAGTCAAGATGACAGGATTGAATGAAATTCCGGTCAAACAAAGCTCGCGATCGGGCACCATGCGGCTGGTGTTCACCTACCCGAGGTCGCGGTTGGTCATGGGTGGACTGGCAGCAATCGCTGTTCTGACGATTAGACCGGTGAAATTGACCATGCACCTAGCGAGGACAGTTTTTTCGAACAGCAAGAAAACCTATCACATGGAAATGCAAACAGAGACTATACGCGCGTGCAGACCGCTATCAATCGAGCCGCGGCCAAACAGCTTCTTCTTTGATTCTGTTCCTGCTGCAAGCTGTCTGAAATGCCGCGAGCTACAATTCCACCTTCCAAAAAGATGATCGCCCGAGAGGAGTATGCATCGAGAATACTAAGAAGGTTTCTTGGTGTGGCCGCTAAGTCAGCTCCAGAGTCTGTGATTCGGCCATGCCCTAGCGTAACAACAGATATGTACATTTTAGTGACCAACGGCGTGCCGCATCGAAGCTTGCCAGTCAGCCTTGTCGGAAATGCTGCCCAGGAGTAGAGCCGAGATGTTTCTCCAGGGATCTGGCATACTGCACGGTGATGCCCGACCCAGTGGTTCAGCATGCATTGACAGAGTTCTGGGGTTTGCGCCGCAGACATCCTTCTCCGAATTGAATGAAACAACGGAAATAAGGTACTCAGCTACAACTTTCAATGAGCCAGTATTCATGATGAAGATTACACATAACTACTTTGTGTTACTGAAGGAGAAAGGGTCCATACACCACAGCGACTGTACCAACATCGCAGAAGCCTCAAGTTGGATACAAGAAAAGTAAAAGATGCAGACCCAATGAGGTCCCCCGCGCTAACACAGAATACGTTAATTGGGTTTGCGAAAAGCCACAGTGGTAGGATACATGCCTCTTTCGAAGGGTCGTTGGCCGAGAATCGAGCCCTGATAGCCTTCACGCAGATACGCAGCAGTAGCAGTCACTCCTTCCTAAAACTAGCATCTAATATCTGACCTAGAATCCTCTTTCGGGAAATAGTCTATAGTTGTGTGGGCTCAAATCATCGTTCCCCATCCCAGATTCGACGAATATCAACTATTCCAGACCGCGTCTCAGGCCTCCAACGAATACTCTGAGCTGCTATCTCCCCGACGAGACCGATTTCATGACTAGTGACATCGCTGCGATCGTATTCGCCTAAAATGAAGTCTCTCACAGCAAGCCTCGCTGAATCATCACTGGCACTATCGGACCCAAGTGTGTTGCGCAGCATCTGAAGACCTAGCTCGTCAGACCACTTCTTCATCAGCTCATCCAACATCTTGAATAGTAGTTTGCCTGTCAGAAGTTCGAGCACAGTGCAGCCGACTGACCACATGTCTGCTGGTAGACCCCAGTCTTTTTGTTCCATTCTTTCCGGTGCTTCGACATCCCCACGCACGCCCAAATCTCCGCGGCGACTCCCATCATTGGCTACGAATCCACTTCCGAAGTCTGCCAACTTTATAGAACCGTCGAATCTGGTATTCCCTTGTTTGAAGAAGGCCATCATGCCCTGAGCATGGGAGGGGCTTAGCGAGCTCGGACGTTGATCTAGGACTGGCTTTCGTGCTGACAGGAACGCTGATACGGCCTCCTCACTCCAAGTGGACATTGTCGGCGACGGCACAAGCAACAGATTACGCGATTGAATATCTGTCTAATCCATCAGTACACAATGCGCCGAATTGTTGTACACGTACCTCCGTGCCCAATGCCGCGTTCATGCAAGAACTGGACGGCTGTCAAGGTGTCATCGATCGTACGTCGCGCCATCGACCATGGCATCCGACCGTCATCGCAACTTCGAGCAAACTCATGAACACTCGGCCCACAAAGCTCCGTGAACAACAAAATTGGACGTTCGAGTGAGCCACAGTTCAATGCTCCAACTGGCATCAACAGCTTTGCGCGCCCTCCATCAGTGTTGTCAAGGCCGATTCCTTTGTATTCACGTCTCAATGCTGCGATCTCATCACGCGCAACTCTCTCCTCAAAATCACTGACTCCAAAGGGCGAGGTTGGCGAAGGCTTTGGAACCTTGAGCACGACCAGTCGGTTTGTGTTGTGCTTCGCTGCGCTCGTTGATGTTGCCAAATATACCAAGGAATAGTTGCCTCTGCCCAGCTGGTCAATGATAGTGTATTGCTTGTCGACTACGTCTCCAGGAGAAAGCTCCCACGTTTGCTTTCCATCGGCTGCCATCGACTGTATTGACTAGATGACGAAAGTGTAAGTGCATACTAGAAGGTTCAAAAAGATGGTCAAAGTAGATGACGCAACAAGGCTAGGCATCAATGCGTCGAGGCTGAGATTGTTCGTCAGCACTAGCCCAAGGACGATTCGTTTTGCTCGCAAGGCTGAGTTTTCAGAGCACTCAAGAGCAAGGCTCGAGGATCGGATTTCACTAGCGACCATCAACCCGCCCCCAAATCTTGCAGGAAGTATGATCGAATTCTTTATGTTCATTTGCAAAAGACAAGGTAACGAGATAAATGACATGTGCACTTTTTGTACGAACTACGGGATGATAAAAAACAGAAGTAGCGGGCTACATGTAAAGCTTTGCAAGACTCAAGCGAAGCGATAGGAAACCAGATAAAAGAACAAAATCGGGTGGTTTTGGAATTTGGCTGCAGAAAGATCATTAATCTCATCATCCTTAGTTCCCGATCTTAGACTTTGAATTTGACGTGGAGTATGGGGGAATAGGGTGAAGCGAAAGAAAAAGATAGCGAGAGCGAACACACAAGTCATTTTGGGTGTAGGCTTATGAGAATCGAAAGGATGCCGAGAGCCGGCACATAGTCATTGCCTTCGTAGTTTGTGAAGAGCAGAGAAACTTCATCGGGTTATCGAAAACCGAATTGTGATGTTTATATTTGGATTTCTGCATAGTGAGAAGAGGTAGAAAGCGCAAAAATATCATAAAATACGGTTGTTCTCTATATCGGGGCCAGGAGGCACGGCAATTCCCATCGCACCGTAACATGTAGGTTCTTGGAAGGAAGCAGGGCGGGACAGATTAGCCATCGCAGCCGCAGTTTCAGGCTGACACCAAACAGCACTCATGGAACCCCAGATATTGGAACTAAAATACAACATATCTCGATCATGGATCCAGTGAGAGAGTAATGGTCAGAGGAGACAGGCATAAGTTTTAAGAGTTTTGCAGAAGACACACGGAGCCACATGTAGCTGGTCAAGATAATTCTTAGAAAAGAACGCAGGAGCAAGCACATCAGATTTTGCTATGGTCAATTTCAAATGTTGTCGAAGGCAACATAACGAGCCTTGCTTGCTAACTTCTGATTCGCATCCAAAATTTGCGATGGTGAAGTGTACAAGATACCATAAAGAAGGGGGAGAAGCAATGAGCAAAACATTATCATCTTGGAGGAAGATACAGTCTAGTCAGACACACACGCACGTCGATGTACCGCTCGCGGGAAGATCGAGAAAGCAAGCGCATAGCTCTCATATTCTTCGTTTGAAAACTTCGAAAGACCGCGACAATGACGCTGATATCCAGAATTTGAGAAGAAGAAGAAGAAGAAGAAGAAGAAGAAGAAGAAGAAGAGACGGAAGGAAACAGTCATATGTAATCAACATCTTCATTTCCTGGTAGAAGGCACACACAACCATATAAGTGCATCTAGCAATGGGTTGGGAAGGAGCAACAGTGAGCACATTGCTGTCGAAGTTGCCAATTTTGAAACATGCGGAAAGCGTCGCGAGAGTGCTTCTCAAGGATTCGAGATTAGGATCTACAATCTCAGGGAGGGAGAAAGAAAGAAAGGAGAAAGAAAGAAAGGAGAAAGAAAGAAAGGAGAAAGAAAGAAAGGAGAAAGAAGGAGCCATAGATCGCGATGTGCGCGATTTCAAGCAGAAGACAATCGCAGCCACATGTAGTGTCAAAAGTAGCCTTTGGAAAGGGCGCCAAAGTGGCGAAAACGAGGACATCAAGTCTCCAGGTTCGGATTTTCGAAGTGACCGAAAGCTCCATGTAATCAACTTGCAGATGTATTGCAATATTTCAGCTGAACAAAAGAGGAGGAAAGGGAGGAAGTAGCCGTGGCGAATGACTTCGCGGTTTTCTTTCTGGACAAAAGGCGCAGCCCAGACGACGCACATAATATGGACTTCCATAGGGTTTGAGAAGAGGAGGGAAACAGAAACATGTTGCATCTCGGTGTGTATTTCACAAGGTGCCGAAAGTTCCATGGCGCGGCTCACCGCTCATATTTAGAATTTTCGAGATGGAAAATGGGAAGCAGGAAAGATGGTTGCAAAGCTAAAGGCTGAACGGACATACTGTTTCGTCGGGCAGGAAGCGCACATAAATCCACATGTGTGTGAGCCAAGCGATTTTCGCAAAAGAACGGAAGAAGGCAAGCACATGAAGTACTCGAAAAAGGCTTCCGAAAGCACACATCAGCTCCATTTTGTTGTCAGACATATTCTTTGGATAATTCAATTCGAGTCCTGAAGAGTGTAGAGGAGCGAAGATGCGGGGACTCCTGAGTAAATATATATTTTCAATAACGTAAAGCACCACCGAGCCGGACACACCACCGAGCCGGACACTTTTTCTTGGCATCGCGAACTTTGCGTACGAACAATAATACCTCAAGAACAGAACACAATACTAACTCAGCGAGAAGGCAGAATTAC
>QVXC01000420.1:0-29962 GCA_003501895.1 Phaeosphaeria sp. A1 3.1a | reverse complement strand
CCACCGCGGTCACGACCGAAGCCACCCCCACCTCTCCGGTCTCCGCCAAAATCTCCGCCTCCGCCTCCGCGGCCGCCATAGCCACCACCACTGCGACCGCCGCCGCCGCCGCCGCCTCTCCTGCCGCCGCTGAAGACACTCGACGGAACAGGAGGTGGTGCCGGCATGCCCCAGCCGAATTCAGCCAGACGATTCGCTCCTTCGACTAGACCTTGCTTGTCGCCGTACCACTGGAACGAGCCGAAGAGGCCACGGAACGCGGCATCCAGCTGATCCGGGTAGACCTTTTTGTGAGCTTCAACGCAATCGGTCAGAATCTGTCCGACTTCTTGTGGTACCTCGGCAGCTTGGGACATGTCTACTGATGCAGTTTGAATCTCACGGGTTGCGTCTGCAAGAGGCAAGTCCCGCAGGCGGCGGTTGACCTCATTGCGCTCATAGGGGGTGAGGAACAACCATCCCTCACCTTCCTTGCCCGCACGACCAGTACGTCCTAGGCGATGGATGTAGGTGTCGCGATCGCGCGGAAGGCCAATCTGGATAACGTGGCTCACCGCCGGGAAGTCCATTCCTCTTGCCGTCACGTCTGATGAAAGGAGGAGACCGGATTGGCAGTGGCGGAAGTCGTCAGCAGCCCTGGTGCGCTGTGCCTGGGACAGCTTGGCATGGATCTCGAAAGCGCGCATGCCGCTGAGTGGAGTGTTGCGCTTGAAGCCGCCGCTGAGCTTATAGAAGATGGAAGCAGCAAGTGCGACCTCGGCAGTGCTGTTGAAGTAGATGATGGCCTTGAAAGGACGAGCTTCACCGGATCGCGCGGCCTGGTGCTCGCGAAGCACAAGCTCGTAGAGAGCTGGCGTGATGTTCTCGAAGCCGGCAACATTGACGTACTTCTGAGGCACACGCTGGTGGGTCGGCTCCTCGTTCTCGTTGACGCACTTGGCGAAGTGGAAACCGGGGCGCAGAGTCTTGCGAACCAGATCGACGACGTCTCGTGGGACGGTAGCAGAGAACATGAGGTTCTGGCGTTCCACCTCCTCCGGGTCAGGCAGGTGCTGTCGGATGTCTTCAATCTCCCTCTGGAAGCCGTCGTCCAGCAGGCGATCGGCCTCGTCCATGACGAGTGCATTGAGGTTCGGTGCCTTGACGCCCGAGTACGGGTCCCCGAGGATATCGTTGAGTCGGCCGGGCGTGCCAACGAGGATGTGGCATCCCTCGCGCTGCGTCTGCGAGAGCATGGCGCGCTTCTGGGTGCCGCCCACGGCTGTCTGGATGATGATGCCGGTTCCGCTCGTCACTTTCTTGGCCTCGACGGCGATCTGCTCGGCCAGCTCGCGGGTGGGGGAGATGACAATGGCTCTGATGTTGTCTGCCTTTGCCCTCTTGTATCCCCGTGGCTTGTCCGCGAGGGTGGGGTCGTTTTGGAGGATGCGCTGGATAATGGGGATGAGGAAGCCGAGCGTCTTGCCGGTGCCCGTCTTTGCCTGTGCGATACTGTCCAAGTCAGCTCCAATGTCTGCACTGCATACATGCACCACTTACACGTCGACGCCGCTCAATGCCTCGCTGATGGTCCGTGTCTGGACATCGGTCATGGTGGTGAGCTTCATCTGCTTAGTGATGGTGTTGATCAGGTTTGGGTGGACAAGCCCCCGTCTGGCCAGCTCGCTGAACTCTGTTACGGGTCCATCTGAGGCGTGCGTCTCTGCCGCTGCCGCCGCGACCTGTTGCCACTGGGCACTGCTATGGAAGCCCGACGCTGGCAGCTTCGCGATCCGGGAGGAGGGCAGGCGCAGTGCGCTTGTCGCCCGGAGGGAGGCTATGCGGATCGATTGCGAGGACAAGGCTGCGGTGGGAAGGCTGCGCGGGAGCGTCGCAGGACATCTTCGCAGCGCAGCGAACATTGTGGATGCCGAATTAAAAACCGTCGATATCGACTGATACGAATTGAGTACAGCTACAACGCACTCTGCTGCTCAGAAAGGCGCCCAAAGAGACGCTGGAGGGCGAGGAATTATGGTGAAGGCAAAAGAGTGGTGTCGGTGGGCATGTGGTGCAAAGCGTGAAGATGCATTAGAGACTTTTTTGAAGACGTGCCCGTGCACATTCTGTCGCGCTAGGGAGTGTCGCCGCACCACCGCGCCGATAACCAGCGATAGCGGAACATCATACCTCAACCACCACTACCACTACTGGTCAACTTCCATCATATCTAGATTGACGCTGGACAGCCCTCTACTTGCGATGCGCATCTTGATTGTAACTGACTGGCCTCCTGCCGAATCTTCCTCGCCATCTTGCTGTTCATCGAAATAATGCGCAATATCTTCACTAAGCCCGTCGTTAGCAATCCTTTTGCACAATAGTAACGGTGACACGTTGGGCTATGTGCTTCAATGCCCTGTAATGTGGACTGACCATGTTCGATGTGTCTGCAGCCTTAGCGCCAGAGGCCAGCGGTGCTTCACCACATCGTTGATCTCGGCGACATACTGCGATATATCATCGTGCTTACGAAAGGAACAGTCGATGCTGAAGAATTGAAAGTTCCTAGGTTTCTCCTCCCGCCGTGAGCCAATAGATTTGCTATCTCAAGCAAAGGGTCGTTTAATATGTAAGTAGATTCATGACAGGCTAGAGCTCTAGTGAATGCCATAGACAATGGACGGTGTTAGCATGTTTGACGAAGCCATCATATCGCGCATGCATCTGACAATTGCGTACCCTCGCGCTAGTTCAGAGACGCGTAAGAACATGGGGAGCGCCCTCTTCGAGAAGTGGGAAGCAGACCACAAGAAGCGATTGCAAGCTAAGAGTGTCACGTCGGATGGACAAGTTGCACAGCCTCGGACCGAAGTGAATGATGATACTAGTCAAGAGCAGCGACTCCAGACGGCAAGCGCCGGTCCAGTCAGCGAGATTGCACAGCCTCAGATCACAGTACATGGCAATCCCAAGCATCGGTACTTGATCGAGGCTAAAGACAGGGATGATGTACTTCAATTGAATGGAAGAGAAAATCAGAAATAGTACGTCGATAGAATTTCATCGACGTGTCCAACTAGCTGATTCCCCTAGCTTGACTTAGTGTTTGTTGATACGGCAAGGGCATAGGTGAATCAATACGGTCGTTGCAACGGCTATGTGTACTGACTGTGGTGACTGATTGATTGCTATCTATCGCTACGCGCGTTGGGTTTTTGACTGTTCGTGGTGTTACACGCGAGGTTTGTGTTACTCGACTATCCCACATCGACACTGTCGTGACGTGTCGCGGATCCTGCCTCAGAACGCTCGGATCCAACACCAGTATACAGTATGTCAACTATGGCTCCCAACAGTGTTATTAGCATAGCAAATCATAGGTGGTTCTGAGATCAAAAAGGCCCCAATTTCAGAGCGCCCGAGGAGGTTGTGCTTGCGACAGATCGTATTGATCATGTCTTGAAGAACAGAAGAAATCAGAGAGAAGATTTCAAGAAGGCTTACCCTGCTGTATCCAGAACAATCAGCTCAAGAGCGGAATAAGGGAGGCGACGAGGAAGACATGTAAACAACATAGTAGTTTTGATATCACTATAAGAGCAGGTCTAAAATTCAAATACACAATCCGTTTCCTTGTCATCCACAATGTATGTGCTCTGTGGTAGCGTTCAAATTGTATGCAGTCTTCACTAGAGTAAGGAGTTAATCCGCAGCCACGTTGATACAACGTAGATCTCATCCAGATGGTGATATTCATTGTACCAGTGGCAGTGAACGGGGCTTTTCAATACATCTGAGAGAATTTCAGCGTCTTGGGGGCATACCTGCAAGCATAGTGAATGTCTTAACGCTCAGGAAAGACACAAAACCTGGCCAAGCGAGACTTAGGCGATGCCAGGATGAAGTCTCCGTCAACGCTGGCACAAGATCCTTCAAAAAGTCTTATATGAGGTGGATGGGCATGGAATTGCTAGGAAGGATCACAAAGATCAAGATGGTTATCATGGATGGGGATCCATGCAGCATTTGGAAGCGGGCTAAATCGATGCTCCGAACGAGGATGACGAATGGGTAAAAGAAGAGCGAAGCCCACGAGTGATTGGAGGAGTGTCGTCTCATGCGGTGTATCTCATTGAATATGAACGAACGTTCAGTAGGATCCAGGCCTCACCGAAAGCATACCTCCATCCACCAACAAGATGCAGCCATTGACGAAAGAGCCTGCTCTGGATGCCAAGTAAAGTACAGCACCAGCTATATCCTTCCGCAAATATCAGTATGACAACCATCCAACCCTCCTTTCAGGATGACATACCTCATCCGTCCCCGCCCGTCTAGCAGGAATCGCCTCCCACGGCATTGCGCCAGCAGCACCGATGTCCCCCTCCGGTGTATGTGCCTATCTGCTCGTTAATCCCGAGTCTTATAATCCCCAGCTTTCACATTCCCACGACGCACCTCAGTCATCTCGGTAACAAACATACCCGGCGCAATCGCATTCGCCCTAACCCCAAACTTTGCAAACTCGCTCGCCAGCGTCTTCATCAAATGGTTCAACCCAGCTTTACTCGCATTGTACACCATGCTTGGCGCCTCGGCTCGACATAGGCCACCAAAACTCGTGGTGGCAATGAATTGGCTTTGTAAGAAGCCAGTCTTACCTACGCTGTCTGGGTGCGTATTTCCAGCTCCGAGCAGACCCAGGAATGCGAGGAAGGTGAAGTACGATCCAGCAATGTTGGTGTCAACGACTTTGGCTGCGTCGGAAAGGGGCTGGTTCCAGAGCTCGGATTGCAGGTCAGTGAGACATTGCGAAGAGGGGCGAGAGGACATGTTTGTGACGTCGCCGAGGTAGCCTGAGTTGGCAATGAGGAGATTTATGAAGGGGGTTTGGGCTGAGACTGTGGATACTGCGGCTTGGAGGGAGTCTTTGGAGGTTGTGTCGCACACACTGTGATTTGTATGAAGTCAGTACAAGGAAGTAAAGATGTGGAATCCAGTCACGAGAAACTTGCGTACTGCGAAACGTTAGTATGTTTTCCTCAGGCTAGAGAAGGTAAATTCATTCGGCCTTTCAGTGAGACACTGAGACAGCAGGCATCTCGAGAACCAATTCACATGTGCTGGTGTTTCCGTACCACGGGGACGAGAGAACCATTCCTCTGAAAAGAAATTAGCCTACAGTGAATGTTTCCAGCAAGATATGAAGGATGTTAACATACGGCATCTGATGCGACCTGTCTGAGTTTGACTTCCCGCCGCCCTAGAATGTAGACCTTGGCAGCACCATTTACGTCCAACGCATGAGCCATTACAACACCTAATCCGGAACTAGCGCCTGTAATAACGCAGACTAACCCCTTTGCGGAAAATAGCTGACTTGCTTCGAGGTTGGACATTCTGAAAGCACTTTGTATGTGATATGAATTTCTTTGGTGATCCGTCGAAGCATGTTTTCACTGTATCAGAAAGTCTCTACTCATGTACTTCTGTGATTGCAATCTCTGCTGAAGAGCTTAGCAATTCGACATCCAAAAGTAGGCAATACTGCAAGCAGTCCTCACTCCGGCTCCGCCTCGCGTGCACAATCATCGAGCTCGTTGCATCCAGCACGTGCGATCCTTGACGCCTCAAGCTCTACCCCTCAAAAGATCTTCGTGCTCGCGAGACGCGCTGTGTGCAACGCAGCACGCTAATCGCCAGCTGCCCCGAGCATACAGAATGTCTTGATGAGAGCATTGATCAGAAGGCCGCAAAGGCTCAGCGGGAAGGTCAGTAGCTAGCGACCCGAACCTGTGGTGCAGGTGTCGGTGTTCAGGCTATGACCAAATGACACTGGATTCGGGCATCTGCGGAAGAGTCCGAGGTGGTTGGTCTTCATTTGCCAGATTGTTGGAACGCTTCTCGTTCGGTAGTAATAGAAGGATCGGTTAAAGTCCGAAGGCGCGGTCACACACAGCTAACAAGACGTGACGCCCGCTCCAACAAGGTTTGAACGACAGTACAGTTGGCTGCAACAATGTCCAGACGAACTCTGCAAAGCGCTGTAAGCGCTGGATTCTGATGCATAACAGATCGGCTTGAAGCGGTCAGAATGTGTTCGCCAAACACGAAACTCTCAGAGTCTTTCATCTCCCACATGGCCCTACACGATGAATCGGGATTAGTAAAAGGGGTAGTCTTCCAGAAGACGACAAGGGGGTCGCTGCGCAGGAAGCGGTCAGTCCCCGGGCCGTCCAAGCGTCCTTCTACGCAATTTCTAGAAGGACGCTCTGGCGCATTTAGAAACCTTGGGGCAGGCAAGGGTGCGACAAGTCCCCTGGTCTCGGGACGTTACGCTGGGGTCAATGGCCCGCAAGAGTGACGCCCTGACCACGACGCCGTGGTACTGACGCATGCAGTGCCGCCAGTGACAAGAATAGACCAAATGATCCCCCAAAGGTTTTGGTATTTGACGAGTGAGGGGTCGTGAAACAGCCGTGTGGCGGGGCTGCTCAAACAGCGCAGTGTGCTTGTGTCAGGCGGTGGGAGGTAAAGCTGAATCGGTGGTAACAGGCCGGAGCGTACATGATTCGCATTGCTGGATGTTACGACCGGATAGAAGCGAGAAAGCAATCTGAATATGCGAAAAAGAGATGCCTCAGCCTACTTGTCGGGCGAAGGGGCAGGAGAATTGAAGGCGGTGCATTGTATCTCGTAACGTGGTATTGCGACAGGGCATGGACGGGGATCGCAGCCATAGCACAGACGGATCTGGCGGAAGCGGCGTCGTGGGCCGTGCTGAGCGGTTAGCTACAGATCATGCATGTAGAGTTGGAATTACTGGCTAAATAAATCAAAAAGGCTTTATGGACTGCATGCGCCAGACAGCCTCTGCAGCGCTGCTACTATGGATCGTTCAGCCGGCAGAGAAGGAATTGCGAGTCTGGCATACACAACCACTGCTTCTGCAGATCTAGAGCACAATAGTCGTCCATTGTCGAGCGCCAGTGATGTCATGCCCGCCGCCGCACGGTCAGAGGGTACCTTGCGAACAATTGTGTGTTGGCTGCCAACACTGAGCCATGCAGCCACCACGAGTTCGCGGCCGCGTGCGCAGACTCAAGGGGGTGTGCTGCCTGCAGCCTGCCCAGCCTCGCCGAAAAGGCCCAAACTCTGCCAATGGCAAGGCTGCAGAGCAGTCACGGCGTTGGGTGTTCAGGGTGCCACAGGCTGTCTCATGGTTTTGCAAGGGTGGTGCCCAGGGCGGCGCATTGTCGTCCTTCTAGCGACCTTCTGGAAGCGAAGCACAGCCAGCTCCAAGCACAGCTGCAACGCTCCAGGGTGCGATGCAGCTTCACGACGGCTTCCATGCGTGGACGCTGGTTCCCCTGAACAGGCGCTCGGCTCGGCTGGCAAGGCTCCATCAGGGCAGCGTGCTCATGCAGCACGGCACTGTGGTCGACGAGAGGCTTGTCGAGCATGGCCGCAAGAATGCCCTGGCGCCCTGGCGTCTAGCAGCGGGAGTCTAGCACAAATCGTGATGGTGAAGCCGTAGTGTCGTGCGCGCGAGATGAACGCAGGGACAGGGCTGGGCTTGAAACGAAGTCGTCATATGCTGCTGAGCATCGAGCGGCCCTTGATATGGGCACGATGCCTGGCCGCCCGGGCTGCTTGTACGACACCCATTCTCTGCCTACACAGTCAACAGTGACACCAACCCGCACGGCAGCGTCCCAGTCACCTAGCGCAAGGCTGCAGCTCTCGAACGGCCAGCACAGACTCCAGAGCATCGCATCGCATCGCATCTGCATCTCAGCGTCGGCTATCTGCGAAGACGAACAAAGTCACAGCACAACACAACACAACACAACCAGCACCCAAGGTCAGCACAGCCATTCGCAGCCCGGCAGCGACACAGTCAGCGTGCAGGCGCCGTCGTTGTTGCTGTTGGAGTTGGAGCGTCCCGACTAACACGCGGAAGCAGCCTCGACAGACTACCGGCGAGCGAGTGCCGGACAGCATCGACACACACGCCCGCTCCCGTTGACAGGCGCCAGTTAAGTCAGCGTGCTGCCCGCGCCGGCCTGAGTCGTGAGATTTGCAGTCTCAGGTTGTGAGGCTATCCACCGCGCCGTGGCCGTGCGCTGCACTTGCACATCAATTGTCAGGAAGGGGCGACTCGGAGCCACGCTAGGCCGCATCGGACCAAGGCGCGCAACAAGAGGAAAGAACCACCAAGTCTGCACCCTTTCACAACCTCATTCCCCATCACGGCCAGCCTCTGCCCTACGCTTTCCTCGGCCGCTCCCCTCGCCAGGTATGTATCCTCTCCTCCCAGCCCGAGCCCTGCCGGCACGCAGCCCGCAGCGTGCGCTTGCAGGCCCTTCACCGCCCGACTCCTTTTCCGCTGCACCAACGTGGCCAGCGCGCCTGCCAGACCGATCGTCTCGGGCCTGGCTCCCTCAAGTTTTTTCACCCTGCTCCGTCAACACCAACGCGTTGCGACGAGCCACAACACTCGACTGACCCCTCTTCAAGACCACTTTGTCTGCATTGACCTGCACGCGGCCTATTCCGAAGCGCGACTCTCAGGCCGGACCACCATCACCACCACCGCGCCCGCCCTGCTTCATTGACCGCATCATCAAAAGCGCGCACGCGAGGCTCACCACCAGCCCGCCCCTTCGCGTCCTCTCCGGTGCGCACCGTTCCGTCCTTTGTTCGCCGCGCCGCGCAGCTTGTACGCGAGCCGCCTGCTGTCCGCGATGGAGCTGGGCACCATACTGAGCGCGCCATTAACAGCCTTTGCAGGAACAGGACACGCCTTCGGCATGCAGCACACGATGCAGCACGACATGCAGCCGCAGCACTTCGGCGCGCCGCCCTACATGACCAACGGCCGCATCAAGTCGGAGAACGGCTCAGAACGCGGCGTCTCACCGCACCCCTCGGACTCGTCGCGCTACTCGTCGCAGCAGCCCCAGCAGCCGCTGCCCTCGTACCCGGCCATGCCCCAGCACATGAATGGCATGCACCGCTACCCCTCGCCCTCGCAGATGCAGGCGCCCATGCCCATGCTCAACAACAACAACTACATTCCCCAGCCGCCCGATCACGCCTACGCCCAGCAGCAGCAGCAAGTCGCCGACCCCCAGCAGCACCAGGGCGGCCGTCCCGCCTCCGAGACGGGCCCGCCCAAGGCATTCGCGTGCTCGACGTGCGGTAAGGGTTTCGCGAGACGCAGTGACCTGGCACGTCATGGTAAGGAGCTTGGGCCTCAACACCAAAAGTCCACGCACTGACGCTTCCAGAACGTATCCACAGCGGCATTCGCCCCCACGTGTGCGACTACCCCAACTGCGGCAAGCAGTTTATCCAGCGCTCTGCCCTGACCGTCCACCAACGCGTGCACACTGGCGAGAAGCCGCACATGTGCGAGCGATGTGGAAAGGTGCGTTCTGCATATCCTGACTGCTACGAAGGGCAGCCCGACTAACACACGATGCAGCCTTTCAGTGACTCGAGTTCCCTCGCGAGACATCGTCGCATCCACTCCGGCAAGCGCCCGTACAAGTGCCCCTATGCCGACTGCCAGAAGACATTTACGCGCCGCACTACACTGACCCGCCACCAAAACCACCACACTGGCACCGTCGAGGAGGCCGCTGCCGCCACCGCTGCTGCACTTGCCTCGCGTGCTGCTGCCCCGAGCAGGACTGGCCGCTCGGATGGCGGTGACTACTCGGAGAATGCTTCGCCTCTGAACACGCCATCTCCAGGCGACCGCAATATGTCCCTGTCGCCTGCCAATGGAATGCCTCCTGGTGTCGTCCCAGGCATGCACCGTCAAGCCGCCGACTATGCTTACATGGGCGGCATGAATGTTCCTCCTCACATGCGCAATGAAATCCCCCAGCCCAGCCCGCGTGCTAGCCCCGCATTGACTGCTCAGTCCTACACATCGAGCGTAAGCGGTTCGCGACCGGCCATCACCTCGCACCCCAGTGCCTACGGACCTCCGCCGATCCTCGAGCCCCCGACGACTGCGAACCACAATCAGGGAAGCGGCACCAACAGCGCCAATGGAAGCCCTCACATGTCTGCTATGGGCTGGCAATCGCCCTCGCAGCAAGCCCTCCCGTCGCCAGGACAGGCGGACAATGGCTACGTCTACCCCGAGCCGCAGTACGGCAGCGCACAGAACAGCATGTACTACCAGAATCACAACATCCGCCGTCCCAATAGCACCGAGCCCGACCACTACAACTCCAACCCGCAGCGCATGGGCGACCAGATGTGGGCGCCCGCTGTACAATAAATTTCCTGCGTCACTTTGTATCACTTGTACAACTGCCTTTCGAGCTCGTTATCTCAGTGTTTCCCGGCAGGAACTATACCCCTGTGTTCTCTCCCAAAATTTCCTTTCCGTGTTTACCGGCGTGCTATCTCGATCTGGGTACTTGCTTGCACCACGGATTGCATAGGTGTCGCAAGGCCCAGTACAATTATTCCCCCGCCCCTGTTTCGCTACAGGCTAATCTCATCTGTATTGTCGAAATCTGCCAGATCTCCTTTGTTGCAGGAACTTTTTCATTTTGCTTTAT
The DNA here is from genome assembly GCA_003501895.1 of Phaeosphaeria sp. A1 3.1a. Lineage (NCBI taxonomy): Eukaryota > Fungi > Ascomycota > Dothideomycetes > Pleosporales > Phaeosphaeriaceae > Phaeosphaeria > Phaeosphaeria sp. A1 3.1a. The sequence continues at coordinate 19,394 of QVXC01000420.1, read as the reverse complement.
TTTGGGTCGTTTGGGCAGTCAATGCTTCTTCGTGTCAAGGAAGCTCTCCACGGAATGGCAGCAGGTGTTTTTGGCGTCCCTACACAACAACAAGACTGGAGACGGGGCGTCGACCGTCGAGGTTTCTTCGGACTCTCTTTGGACCACTTTCCTAGGTGCACACTCACAGGCAAACTCTCTTTAGACTGGCAACTTAATGAAGGATTCTTATCCGCCCCTTAGACTACTACACAATATTATCTGCGCAAGTAGAGCCAAAAATTCAACCTTAGTCATACAATTCCTCCCTTGCTTGACGTCTACTTGTTAATTGACCATGTCGTTGAGTTGCAGCTGCATCTTGATCACTGATCATACATAATCTTCCCTTATATATTCAACCTTGACTCGAGCACGGTGGCTCAGCCTAAATATCAAAAACAATAATTCCTACAGCTTTTGCATACAACTCGTGAAGACAACTCAATCCAAATCGAACCATAGACGATATGCCAATGTTCCAAACGATGTCACACCATCCTGGCAGCCTAATGCCTCTCAGGCATCTGATGCTGCCTTTTCAAATAGCTCCTCTAACCTCGATTAGCCTTCTCTTCTCCGACTTGAGGGTGCTCTTCGGCGGCTCAAAACTCACTTCATCGAGCACATTCATCAATCTGCCTTCCTCGCTCACGACGCGCCGCACATGGTCGCTTACGGTCCCTTCCAAGACGACGCTGCAACCCCGAGGTAGCCAGCGCAAGATGTGGAATGCGTTGGCGTAGACGGAGGTGGAGGCGCTCAAAACCGCCGTTGCACTGTTGGAGCCAGAATCGTCGGGCAGGGTTGCTTCGAGGATGATTCGGAACGACTTCAAGCCCCAGCAGTAGCGCAGGCCCAAGCGCACGAGGTCGGCGAAGCCGTCGAGGATGTCGTGGTGCGACGGGATGGTGAGGACAACGTGTTTGATCAACGACCTGGAGCGCTGGTGGAGTGTGGAGAGGGTGTGCACCCCAGAGGAAAGGGAGAGGGTGAAGACGTTCTCAGAGTAGAGGAGCTGGCGGGCTTCTTTGTTGATTTGCTTGTTGAGGCGTAACAGGACAGGGACGATGGGGTCCTGGGGATGCGAAGGCGCGGGGCTTGGGTCGACTAGGTCGGCGGCGAGGGCGCGGCGTGAGGTTGTGGGTGAGTTGAAAGGGTGTCTTACGAAGTTGTCTATAGCGTCCACTCTCCCTTCGTCGCCCCTACACGTCGTGTTCGTATATGCGTCTTCGGCCTTCTCAGGCGCGCGCTCAGCGTACAGGAGGATAGGCTCAGGCCTCACGAGTGCCATGTAGTAGATGTGCAGGCGTATCTCGGCGGGCAGTTCGAGGAACGGGAACACGTCCTTGTTTCTCGGCGCGACCTGGTCCTCGACACTCGGCGATTCTGTCTGCGACTCGAGCACACGACTTGCTTCGGGCGTGAGCAGACCGTGTCGAGGCTTGGTGGGCGCAGACTCGGTGCTGTCCCCAGCGACGTCGACGACACGCCCTCTCCTGGCTCTTGGTCTCTTCGCCGGCGCAGCCGTGTCTTCCATACTGTTCCTTCCTCTCTTGCTCTTGGCCGAACGCGTTGTGGCACCCATCCTCTTTACCTCGCGCCCAACGCCAACTCTGTCAAGCTTCCTTCGGTTTGTCGCAAATGGAGCGGTGGCTGGCGGATACTCAGGGCGCGTGCGTTTGTCGCGCGGTGGTCGGGCGGGGAGCCTCTGCAGTATATAATTCCAAAATGGTGGATATGCAAATAAGATGCGGTATCCGATAACAACCATGGAACGTCTAGGGCAAAATTGCGGGGGTGTCCGAGGCTGCGGAAGTCTCTCCGAAAGCTTGGTTGGCCCTAGCCCTAGCTTGCCGCATCACACGTCACGTGCGCCGTATCCGTTCGCTTCGTCTTCCTCCATAATGCAGCTTTAGATTGACCGATATTTCTGGCTACAAGGCTATCACAATATCTACAACTACCACTCAGCCACAGGAGGTCCTGACTATAAGATCCGCTCCTGCCAGCCCCGTACCGCCTGGGAAGCTTTTGAGTCTCTCAATTGCTCAATGATAGTTAAGAACAGGGTGTTGAAGAACGCTTCATGAAAATAGCAGAACAAATGAAAGGGCTTATATCAGCCGTCGAGCTACAGCGCCGACTCCCTCACAGGTCTATTAAGTTGTTGGCCCCAGGTTGCCGTTGCTGCTGTTGCTGCTGTCCGCCAAACGGGTTCGCATTGCCGTATGGGTTGGCACCGAAGCCTCCCACAGGTCCCGTCTGCGCTGGCATGATGCGGTTCTGCTGGGGCATCCCCGTGAACTGCGAGTTGAGGAAAGGGTTGTTTCCTGTTGCATTGGCATTGATGCGATTGAGACCAGCGCCCGCGGAGTTGACAAATGTTCCGGGCGCAGTGTGCTGCGCGGGCAGACGAAGGTTGCCAACATTACCAAATGTATCCTGTCCTTCTCCTGTAGCAAGCAGCGAATTGAGTTTGGCCTGATGTGGGTTCATCTCAGGCTGAGACTGCGGCTGCGCCTGTTGCGGTGCCGAGAATGGCGTTTGTTGCTGAGGAGAAAATGATACGGGAGGATTGAAGGATGTGTTGTTGAATTGCGTCTGCGTCTTTTGTTCCTGCAACGTGTGGAGCGACGGCTGGGTCTGGGTTTGTGTTGGTTGAGGTCGATTGAAGGAAGAAGCGAAGGGGTTGTTGGAGCCTGTGGGCTGGGGCATGAGTGATTCCTGAGGCTTGTTGGCAGCCCAGGGGTTGTGGCTTCCTGGCTGGAGTATATCCTGCTGCTGCTGGCCCATATCACCGAAGCCACCGCCGAATTGGCCGTACGGGTTGTTCATGTTGAATGACGTCTGCTGTGGTTGAAGCGTTTGCTGAGGTTGCATGTACTGCTGCTGCTGGTTGCCAAACTGGTCCATGCCAGTCGACTGTTGCTGCTGTTGCTGCTGATATCCTCCGTATCCGCCGAAGCCGTTCTGGAAACCAGTCTGCTGTGGTTGTTGCATACCAGTTGGCTGGGAGTATGCATTGTTGAGGAATCCCGTGTTCTGCGGCTGCTGTTGCTGTTGCTGTTGGTTCTGGTCCATCAGATTCCCGAACCAGTCCACCTGGCCTTGCTGCTGGTAGCCTTGGTTGTTGCCCGTGGGCTGGTATGCCGAGGATTGCGCAGGCGCGTCACCGAAGAGCAAATCCGCATTGGTCTGCTCGAGCTCCTTCCGGCGCAGCTCTTCCTCCTCTTTGCTGAGCTTGATTGCCTTTGCGAGATCATCGTCGTCGCCCACCACGGCCGTGCCACGTTCTCGACGCTTCTTGTCCTCCTCGGCCTCGTTCTTGCTTGCCTCGAGCGCTAGTCTGAGCTCGAGATCTTCCTCCTCGTTTCTGCGCTGGCGGCGCTGGTCCCGCTCGCCCGGACGGCGGTTCGAGCCTTCGCCGTTGTGAGCGCCCTGGTGCGCGCCGCCGGGGTACTCTTCGATGCCTGTCACGCGCGACTTCCACGACTTCCGGTCGGATCGCTCGGCGCGCAGTCGCTCTTCGTCCATGACCAACGAGGTCAACTCCTTGGCGGCCATTCGAACTGTGCACGCGTCAGCCAGGTGCATAGCGCGCTTGCTCGGAAAATAGCCTACCGTTCTGTCCGACATCACGGCCTTCCTCGTCGATGTACTGGAACTCCCGCAGCGTCTTGATGATGTAGATGTTCTTGCGCGCCCACGTCACGACGAGCTCAGAGCCCTCGTGCAGGCAGTAGTCGAGCACCTTGAGCGACTTGAGCACGTGGCGCCAGTTCTTGCCCTTATCGTTCAATCGCTTGTCCAGCATGTCCATGACCTGGTAGAAGTCGGTAGAGCTGCGGCAGCGATTAGCACAGCGTCGCGGGCCAATGGTGCTGTCTTACTTGTTGAAGGTGATCTGGGCAATCTCGGCCATGTCGGAACCCACGGGGCCCCATGGGTCGTTGCTGGTCGCTATTGCCATTAGAACGGGCACCGTATGTGTGCGGGGAAGCTCGCGTACCATTGCGCACCTTCACCTCGACGGCCGAGTACCCTTTGGTGACATTCTGCAGCAGACGTGTTAGTGCATTGGGCATCTGGGCGCTGGCGGCCCGCGGCGTACCTTGACGCTCCGGACGACCTTGGACATGATGGCGGTGGCGGGGGCAGCGTGGGAGGAGGGCCAGACGATGTGCGCGACGCCGGGGGAAAAGGTTGTGGGATGGTGTCGTTTGGTGGTGTGGTTGAGGACGATGCAGGTCGCGGAGCTATGGCGCAGGAGGGTGCAGGTGACGTCGCTCCGGACGGGTGGCTTGGCAGACTAGCGGCGTGCGTGCAAGGTACCAGGTGGCGCAGTCCTCTCTGCTGTCTGTCTCAGGACGGGTGGATGGACGGTACAGCTCTTGTATGTCCGGTGAGCGAGCGTTGTCGCGTCAATGTAATAGTGGCAACCTTCGGATGGGCAGCGCTGCGTAATCTCCAAGCACGAGCGAGGCTGTGAGCCACTTGGCACCTGCACTCGCATTGCTGGCATCCGGGCCGAGCGCACCGACATCAACCTCCTCTCAGCCATTCATCACTTCTGTTGTAATCGTTTCCGGAATGTGCACAGAATAGGAAGAACTGACATCTGATGTTTCTTGCTTCCAGTTACAGCTCTGAAGCAGAGGTCTATCTCATCAAGAGGCCTGCGACATCACCGCATCAAGATTTGAATTTCTCCGCATATGCTCTGCCATCCAATCGTCGAGATCCAATCCAATCCAATCCAATCCAATCCAATCCAATCCACAGCAATCTTTCCGTATGCTAGGATCAGGTGTCAAGGCCGTCATGTTGTCGTAAATGTAGTAAACTCAACTGCGTCCGCCGGCGAGCGCCAACTACGCCCCATGAAGGGTGGCCGTCGCCCTTAAACGGACAGATGTGCGACTTCTCCAGAGATGCTCGCCGCGCCCAATTCCTCCCAAAGTCCTGGTTGCAGGAACGAAAAATCACACTCGTGAAACTTGTCTCGTCAATATCCTCCCCTATGATACTAGTACTACCGCCTTCGATACCACGGTCTGCCAATTAGATGTAAATACTTGCTTTTCTTCGAAGTTGGGGAAGAACTTCTTATTAACGACCATCAGGTTGTCAAGTGTGTCAAGTGTTGGTTTCTCTGGAAGGGGTGGACTTTCATGCTGGGAGAGTGATGGAAAGACACAAGTCACCACCTTTCTGCCCTCAGCCTTAGCATCTTCCAAGGGAAAACCATCCTTATCTTCTGCCATCATCCAGGATGGGTTGAAGCGACATCCGGGCATACGGTAGCGGACCCGATAGTCCTTCGGATCGAGCATCAGCTTCTGCTTGAGCATAACTGCTCTTTGGGCCCATTCTTCCGGAGAGTTGAGGTCGTCAAATCCAGGAGCATCTGGCCGGAGCTGTATCAATGCCAGCTTGGGCGATAGAAGTAAGAGATTAGCCCTCTCCTTGAATTTGGTCTTCTGGAAACTTCCACCTGCAAACAGCGATCTCATACTGAGCCTTTCTATGTGTTGCACTTCCTCTGCACCTCCTGCATTTTTGTTAGCATTAATGTATCGATTCCTGGTCGTGGCTAACTTACGAGTGAACAGCTCCGCCTCGTACCTCTTACGCTCCTTATTTGAATAGTCGCTAGCGCACATTGTTTCTGGGCTGGAAAATAGCCACTGACAGAGTAGAGCCCCCAGCATCGCTCGAGCGAGGTGCGGACTTCTCACTTGTGGCACGAATTCCGCAACGAACTGTCTCGAGGCGGGATATCCGTGAATCGGCGGGTTCTTGGCCATGTCCCCCATTCGGGCGGCAACGAAGCCGGCATCTTCAGGCTTTGAAAAGGCTTGATATGGCCCACCGAACCCGAACGCATCTTTGGGATATAGGCGGAGGTCTTCCCACAAGTCGTTGAGCTGTTTTATTGGTAAAGGCTTAAGATCTCTGCCCTTCACATCGAAAGGATGCTGGCCTCCCAATAAATTGTGCATAACGGTCGTGGTTTGAGCAACTCTTTGATCTGCGCTTGTTAAGTCGTGAGCAACTCCAGAAAGTAGTTGACCAGGTTTATTCTTCAAGGTGCGTATAAACCATTTATGTCGGCTGTTGATCTGCTCTGTGTCACCAAAGCCTAAGGTCATTTCTTTGTGCACGAGGTCGCCTACAATTTGAGTCAACTCTTCGACCCTTTTCGCGAGGACTGCAATATTGCTCGGAGGCGGATCAGCTGCGAATGTACTGGGAGCCGATACTATGTCAGTGATCGGACCGGATCTTGTCGCATGCGACTAATCTTGCATGAGGCTCTGACTGTTCTCTACAGCTTTCAGCCTCTCAAGTACAGTCGCAGGTGCTCGCGATGGACGACCCTCGAAGTCGTCGAACTCGCGCTTGCCCGAGAGATCTGTGCTACCCGCAACGACCCTCGACATGGTCGGGCCATCGAGATTCGCTTGAACAGCCGCGCGCTTAGACGGGGGTTCTGGTGAAGCATCCCCCAAGTCAATGACATTGACATCTTTTGCCTTACGCTTGTGTGATGGCGCCCCTGTTGGTGAGGTGGCGTTCGCACTGCTGGTCTGCTGCTTGAGATGCACAACAGCTCGACGTGTACCAGGTGGCGGTCGGACATCACTCTTGCGCTTGGACGATTGTGTATGAGACAGAGAGGTGGCACTGTGCTCTTGTGTCTCACTCTGTGTGGCATCATCGTTGTAATCAGAGTCCGCGGCATCATCGTTGAAAGATGAGGTGGAGTTAGAGAATGACTGCTCGCCCGAGAACTCGGAAGATTCTTGACCAACGCGCATGCTTGCCTTTTTCTTCAAACCGGTTGTGCTCTGAACAATCATCAGTATCATTGAATTCCGGCGCTCTTTCAGTTACCCGATTTCACTGTGCTTCTGGTGGGATTGAGGATGCGTCTCTCGAGGACCCCGACAGAAGTTTCTCGAGCTTCAAGTCCTTGCGTCCATTTTGCATGGCTTCAAGAAGATCGATGGACAGAGATGCAACATTGATAGATGCTGTCCCACCATCAACGAAATCGTCATAGTGCTTCATCTCGAGGCCTAACAATCCCTTCAATTCAAGCTCGATGGTACCGTATGATGATTGTCGGCCTCGATATTGAGCGAGAGCTTTTGCCACAGTCGATCTGTAGTCTTTTTGAAGATTAAGGCAGTGGTCGGCGTAGTTCAACAAGAAGGCACTGTCTGTGATAGCCCAGCGCTTACTGAAACAGCTTGTGGGCTCTGCCATTCTTGTGTGTTGTTATGGGAAAGGATTGGAACGTTTATCGTAATTCGCAGAAGTATGTTTGGCTGGGAAGGAGAAATGTGTAACGAAGATGCTGCTCTTAAGTCTCATTTGTCAAGAAAGCAGGTTTGAAATTCACTGGGGGAGAACGGTGTGAGGTGGAACATGTCGTATCGGTACCTTTACTTGCAGGACTCCAGCTTTACGACGATACGATGAAGGTGAGAGAGTATGTAATTCGTTCGATACGTGGGAAGCTGATTACAATAACTCGCTTGTATTTCTCTTTCAAGGTTCCTTTATTCCTCTCCTCAGACCAGGAACGCACTCTGCAATCCTTTTTTTCTCCGTTACGACAGACTTGGTTAAGTATAATCACACGACAATCAGGTTCAACAGCATGCCGTCTCGACTAGCAAAGCAGAAGCAGCCTCTGAACCAAGAGTGCGATGATAGCCAGCTTAAACAGAACCATGCAGGTGATAAGTCACATCACAAAACAAGCGGAGATGTGAAGCCGGACATTCGCATCGCTATCGACTTTGGCACCACCTACACCGCCATCGCCTTCAGCAAAGCTGACGGTTTCAGTAACATACTCACCATCGAAGAGTTCCCGGGCGATAATCGTGTCGGTGACAATGGAACGCAGGTACCAACCGAGATATGGTACACGAAGCCTATTACCACTGTCACCGACGATAGCGACACACAAGAGAAGTCTCCTCAGATTCTATATGGCTATAAAGTTCAACGCCGTCTCGAACTGCCTGCGAGTGATTCCTTATGCGCCAAGTTCAAAGCCCGTGAGCTTGTCACAAGGCCAAAGTTACTTCTGGACGACAACGCCCATCTGAAGGATTTGAAGGCAAACCTTGGGACTACACTAAATCAGCTGAGGAAAATGCCCATCATCAAGAACAAGAAAGATGTCATTGAAGATCTCCTCATATGCTTGCTTCGACATACCAAGTACATTCTACATCGCGATCACGGTCTAGAATCGTCAAGCACAGGTATGTTTCACCGAGATGCGTTTAAATATACCAGCACTAATAGTGTATCTGAACCTAGTCGAGGTGACTTTGGCGGTGCCAGTATGTTGGACCGCCAGGTCCAATGCTATCATGACTGACTGCCTTAAGAAGGCTCTGACTGTGACACAACTCGGCACGGATGGGACTGCCCCACCCCGCTTGTTTATGGTCAACGAGGCGGAAGCAGCGGCAGTGCACGTACTTGCAGCTAGTACGACACAGCTCTATGTAAGATTCTGGGCAGGGCGCATGTTACATATACTTACACGTTGCAGACAGGCGAGTATTTTATCCTGCTAGACTGTGGTGGCGGTACTACCGACGTGGGTACCTACAGGATTGCGAAGGATCATCCACTCAGATTAGAGGAAGAGGTGATCCACCCTAAGGGTATGTATTCTCCAGCCTCCTTCAACATCTCATGTTGCTAAGCACCTGGCTGGACAGGCATCGTGTGCGGGTCTACAGATCTCAACGCACGTATGCGAGCACAAGCTATCGCCGACCTGCAGAACGAAGACTATCTCGAGAACACATCCATAGGTGTCACTGTCGAAAACATCGTCGACAGTGAAATTGTGCCGCGTTTCGAGGAAAATGTTAAGCGAGCATTTGACACCACAAAGAAGCACAAGTTTCCATTTCGACTCCGTGGTCTACATCATAGCGAGGAGAATCCCAGGCTTCAGGAAGACTACTACGTGTTTAGATTGTGAGTATCAACACATGTACCTTATTTTCTCAGCACTAACTGCGATAGTGAGGACATGCAGCCCATCTTCAATGAATCACTCGAGACCATCAAACGCCTTCTCACTGATCAAATCGAGCTTGCATACGATAAGGGCATCCAAGTGGACAAGGTGGTTTTGGTCGGCGGCCTCGGCAACTCGCCTGTTCTGAAGCATCTCCTCAAAGCATGCCTAACTCGCCTCAGCACAAAGCACGACACAAGCATACAACTCATCTCAGCCGCACTTAGTACATCGGCGGCGGGCGTTGCCAAAGGAGCACTTTTACGTGCACAAGACAAATCACATGGTCCGAAACGAGTCTTGCGCAGAAGCTCTGGCATCATCCATCATATCCCAGATGAGCCGGATGCCGGCTACGCCGCCGACGTCTTGAAGCAAGGATGGATGCTCGATGACTACACTCAATAGTGGTGGATCGACCGAACGCTGAAATGGGTCATCAAAGCGGTAAGTTATTCAGCCCGAGTGACTCTAGGTTCTAGCAACTAATTAAGGCTTTCTAGGGAGTCGGGGAGTCCGAATCTGTTCACGTCACAAACTTTAAGGTTGAGCACCCTTTTAAAGCTGAGGCGTCTGTGTGGGTAGTTGAAGAGTATCTCTACGCCTCCAACACCTGCCCGGAAGACTTCTACCGACGAAGCCACATCAAATACAGAGGGAAGACAACTGAAGTAGGCAAAGTGTTATTTAATATCACTGGCCTCCGCGAGCGTATAATAGCACAGATATCATCCCGAGAGGTCGACGGCGAGGAGATGTATGATGTCACGTTAAAGATTCGGCTGCAGGTCATTGACACGAATTTGGAATTCGCTGCATTCTAGCCGGCGGATGACGAGAATGCTGAGCCTATAGCGGATAGTCAGATAAGCTTTGATGTGAGGTCTGCATTTGCGCCTGGCACGGTATAGGTGCGATAGGTGCGATAGGTGCGATAGGTGCGATAGGTGCGATAGGTCAGATGTAATTTATCGGGTTCATGTTAGGGACTTCTGAGGGTATGGCTGGGCCAAGACAACAAATGAAATCCTTCACCTAATTGAGGCGAGCAAGCGTGAAGAAACGTAGGATTTATAATCCGACAACCGGATGACACGTTTTCAGGGCGTGAAGTGCAACTGGACTTACTATACGAAAATTGGATAAAAAGCTTTCCACGTATAAAACGCACCAGGAAGTAAGTTCAGGGGAACGTATGACACGATCTGAACACATGAATTGCCTCTAGATACTGCATATAGCTTCTCTCTGTAAAGATGTGAAATGATCTGTGCGCTCACAGGACGATGTATAAGAACATAGGCTAAGCATCACTGGAATTTTGTAGTCTTCTTTAACATGGAAAACAAGGTGATGCAGTGCGAGGCGGGATGTCGAACAGAGGAAATTGACGTAGGCATTGAGGACGTGAGAATCTTCAGGCTATCGCGTAGTTCAAACTGTGATATACTTCTTAATTTGTGTGTCTACTCAATAAGGTATAGGAATCGGGAATAATGAACATGATTGAGGTGTCCAATCCTCCAAGACATAGCAAACCCAAAGACTTCATGCGAGATGCGCTGATAGAATGGAGGGAACTGGCGTGGACAGTAATGAGTGTAAGGGTCTCTGGGATAGTGTATAATGTATCTCTTGTGATGCCTACTACGACTTATACATCGACGGGATAGTGTATGGAGAGGTAGAACGGACACCGCCGGTTGGTCAAGATCGTCCAAGATATAGATGATGAGTTAGCTTAACACGACATGCGGTGATACAATAATAGCATCGATGAGAAATGAGTGAAGTGGAGGTCTTCTCGATACTACATAAAGTGCATTTTGCCATGCCTTTCTTGACCTGCATCATTACAGTATAAACAATATCGAGATGGGATAGACAATACGTAAGTATGTAGTCCTCCGTGCTGCAGGCAATCAGTCTGGCCTTATATAAGATGAGATGTCATAGCATAAAGCAGCGATGAATTTGAGCAGTGTGTAGGCCACCTCGATGCTGCAACATCCAAGATTCTTTGTACCTTTCTCGAAATGTGTACCTGCAGCATGACATATGACAATATGGGATGGTCATTGCTGATTGTGCAGAGCCGCCCGGGTAGAAATGATTAGATTGACTTAGTCCGAGATGAGACATCATGGCAGACGAAATTGGTCTTCCTGATAGGGTACGAAGCCCCCCTCGATGCTGTACGATTCACTGCTCGAGTGTCACTCTCGAATTTTGTAGGCAGGCCAAAGTATGTGATGCTGAGAAAGACAATCCGAGGCATGTATTGTGTTCTAGACATGGTTGTAGAGCGGCTCACCAGAACATGAATCGGGTGGATATGTCGCTGAAGACCGCGACGCAATCTAGATGATCGTTTATTGAGTCTTGCTGGTGTGGGAGACAACAGGATACGGATGCCTATAGCTCGCGTGTAGAGGCGACCAGGTTGCAGTCATGTAAGAGCCGCTGATGAGGATGTGAGGAAAGTACCATGAAACCAACCAGCAAGCCTGGGCGGTATGCTTGTGTCCATCTTGAGGAACGCTCCAGCCCACAAGCAGCACTACACCACTTCAGGGCTGTGACTGACCTCGACACGTCCTTGAATGCATCCAGATTACCCGTAGAATCTGAAATGGCTGACGTTACCAGGTATATGGACACTGGCAACGCCCAACGACCTGATCGCATGGATTAGACGGGCGTTACCCATGCCGAGGAGAATTTCTAGCCTGGGCCCTTGCTGTCGTTATGCCGGATGCAACACTGCACAAGGCTGGCATGCAGGTATCGCCAAAGCACCTGAATGCAGGAGACATGTGATCCAACATGCAGCAAACAAGTCTGAGATTCCAGCTGATGTGGATGGGCCAGTGCGTGTGATAGCTAGCGGTGTTTCACTAGTATATTTGGTTGGCACGGCTGAGTACTGAAGCGTCCTGCGGAAAAGCTGACGCGTTTATCAGTCATCATAACTATAAAACAAGTTCACGAAACATCGACCTGAGTTGGTCGCATGGGTTGGATCTGATGAGCTCTCACTTAGGTGAGGTTTTGTCAATGCAGGTCTCACGCCAACTGGCGATTGTGTTCATCTAAGTACAGGGACCGCAAATGTAGGCGCTATGAACGCGACCACAATCAGCGTCACAACATCGAGCGCTGCGACAGCTCGTTGTGATACCAGATCGTGGTCCCAGCGAAATAGCTCAGAGCATGTGCTTGAGCCAGTCCCTCACATACGTGAATGCAAGACCTGTTGGACATGAAGGAACGTTCTCAACGGGGACTCTTACCCCTTTCTCAAAAAAGGTCATTGTGGCTGGGTCGCTACGCTCGTCGGTCTACTACACCCGGACGTGACCCTCGTATATGCGGCAGGGCAGTAACCGGGTGAACGGCACCACATGCGTCCACAAAATCAAGACGTATCATGACTTGTGAATAATACTGTCATCATTCGTGTGAACAATCGAAGACCGAGTTGAAAGTCGCCTCTGTTTGTCCTGCTTGAATGGACTCGACCGAATGAAGCATGAGATAATTCACATGTCGTTCTTCCTAACGCCCACATCAAGATTTAGGAAATATTGCAGCTATGAACATCAGGACCTCACAATCTTGAGGCACCAGGTTTTTCAGCCAGTGAGCCAGTGCGGGTTGGTGGTGTGGGGGACCGCACCTTATCGGCACGAGGTTGCATGCCAACCCCTTTTTAGCTCACGGGTCGATGCAACGTATCACATTAGTTGGTATGGAAGCCTGCAGATCTTAGAAGACTTGGTGAGAAGACCGAACAATTCTTCCATGAAGCCTACTTGACCCCTGTATAGTTGGAGACAACTTGGATCGATCGATGCAGCTGGCTGGAATCTTCCTCACTTCAGAATTCAGGCCTTCGAGAACTCTCATGGCTCAGTCAATAGACACTTGAAAGACACGTCTCAGTTCCCGAGGAAGCTACTGATCACTGAGGCTACCATGCATGCCATGCGCACAGGATCAGATCGGCTGAAGGCTATCTGCCAACATGCCTGAACGTCGAGCATCGAATCATTACCTTCATGCTGAAAGCAATCCGATAACCAAGCAAACTGAAAGAGGACACCTATGGCGATTCAGCCTGCGAATTGTCGATGGTGGTGCGTGACGAAGCTTTCCCGCCACTGAGCCGCCTTTATCAACGCGGCCTGTGCCGATGTCTAATGCAAGACTTACTTGCCACGCGCAAGGAATATGGTGTAATTCCGTCTCAAGAAGGTTTATCGTGATGCTTGTGCCAGCGCGCCTATTTCGAGCATAGCTTGGGAACGATTAGTGATACGAGATAATTTGGAAGTGGCAGTGGCGCATTGGTGACTTCTGACATCCATGAAGCTACGCACTGCCGAGTAATGTCCCGTGTCCTCTGCTTATCCTTTCACTGAACACACTGCTTGCAAATGTATGACACAGAAGTGTGTTCTCTCGAGTTTCAAGCACAGGTTCGATGATAGACGGTAGAACGGCCCATGTTTGGGTGTTTTCCTACGTGAGCACGCAAGTAGGCGAGGGCCATTCCAAGTTTGATATCGTCCGTTTCAACTTGAGACAGATGTCATGAGCAACGGCATGTGGACTTTTGGCCCTGAAGATATCAATATGCATGCGCCACAGCTGTCTAGCCGTGAAGTAAGACCGCAAGGACGTGATCGAGCATTTGAAACGGCGGACCGCCTTCCAGTTCTGTTAGTCATAGCCACAAAAATGGTATTCGTAGTTTCGGCGCCTTCTCGTCCGTCTCATGATTGTGTGGTGTGAGATCTTCTCTGGCTTGACTTGCCAGATTGGTCCAGTATCCCACCACAGACTCAACTCCACAACACCAACAGGGTATATTTCCCTTCGAAATTCAGGTTCAGCTTCGTCGTCTTTGAGTGTGCGAAAGAGCGGAGTGAGATTGTATTTCGTGCGATGCTTACACATCAAAGGTTAGCCCAATCTGGCTTAACTTAACGTTAGTCTGGCCACCTGAGTTCATGGTCCTGTACCACTCGGAACAGCCGTACAACGCGGTGCGTCATACGATGCACTGCACTTTAGACCGCCGCACTTACTGAGTGTTCGTTGTGTATGCCGGTGGCAAGCATGCAGTCTGTCCCCGTTCACGTGGCAAGTACGCCCTTCACGGACCACGGCCGGGCGACAGCGCTTTGAGATGATTCAGCCACAGCTTCAGGCGGCTAGATCCAATCGAGCAAGCGATAATCATAGGCGCGGCCGAGATACCGAGTGCCTCCAGGTCGGCATCTCTTCTTCGGCTTCCCTTGTGGTCCGCAGCTACTCGACCTAGACTGCCTGTTGCTCACATCACCATCACTATGCGGCGAAATTAAGGTTAAGGTTGGTTACGGCAGGATTGAAGCATTGCATTCGCTTGTCTGCGTTGGCTCGATAGTTACTATTCTTGTCTCCCTTAATCAGCCGGCCAGGAAAAGCATGGCAGGGTTGCTGGAACCTCCTATCGGCTCGCTAAACTATTTGCAGGTCCAGGCTGGGTTCTCTTTACTGTACCATGTAACCTGGGGAGTCTTTGACTTCTACTACTTTCTCATCTAAAAGGAAGAGGACGCCATTGTCGATGAGCCACATAGCACGTTGCCCTTTACATCTCCTCACATTATACTGATCGTATCGACCATGGACGACCCTAACACAAGCTTTGCGCAGTCACAAACAAAACCTCCACGGCGAGCTAGAGGATCGACAGAAGGTGATGACTCGGAGAAGAAGCCTAAGAAGGTCAACAGTGAGATTCGAAAACAACAGAACAGGATAGCGTCCAGGAATTACCGTATGTCACATCCAGCTTGTTCGAGCCATGTGCGACGGCAGCTAATATGTTGCTGATGTAGGCGAGAAGAGGAAGCGGAAGCTCCAGTATCTGCAGCAGCTCATCAAAGACGGTCCCAATGACGAGCATACTTCAGAGACGGTACCGCAACAACGAGAGGCGCACCTCCGTGCACATTCAGCAGAGTACGCAGAATCATCACACTCGTCGCCCTTCATGCTCCCCTCGAACGATGATTTTGCGCCGTCAAGCCCCCCAGAGACGACTGCTCTGGGCCCAGTACCAGTAGCAGGCACTGCTGCATATGACAGACATTTCCAGCAGGTCGCGCATGCATATTTGCCGTTCAGCAATACTTGGGATCTTTCGGGGTACGATCAACCACGACTGCCACACACATCGTATCCACCCATGTGGACAGGTGGCTACGACTCAACGCGCATGGCTCATCAATTCTCGCTGCCAGTGAGCCAGCCAGCTCTTACGCACACTATGATTGCAAACATTCCTGGCATAGATCATGCTATGGTCCCCACTGAGGTTCAATATGAACTCGAACCACTGTACGGCAGTTATCATGGATCACAAAACCAGACGTCAATATCTAACGTGAGTCTGTCCACCTCTTCGTATTTGCCACGGCACTATCATAGACCGCATTGAAGCCAGTTTCATGCAAGTACATGCTGCAGCCGGGGCAAGCGTGATCCTGAAGCTAACGCGAGATGCAGTATCACTTAAACCCCCAATTTCTCGCTCACAGCCAGCAAATCTACGCCTGAGAACCTGATAATATGTTTTACATCCCACTTGAGTCGACAAGAATGCCGTAGATGCGACGCGACACTCCACCAACGACGTGCTAGTAAATGTCAGGCAGAAACGGGCGAGTGGAGAGCTGGACGTATGCGCGGCTATCGCCCAAGATGCAAGCATTCAGGAAGATTACATCCGCAACTCTGTGCGATGGACCTATCAGAACTAGTTGCCTGTGGTAGTCTGTTTCGAGTTACAGCTTGCAGAAGAAGGAGAAGCTTGCCGATTTGGGCGCTCACAGGGCTTCATTGTCACGCTTACGCCAAGCACACCTCCATAAGAGCGTATACAACATGGGGCATGTCGGGCGTGGAGATGTTGAGGAGGATAGTTTCCAACATCACGATACGTGGTTGTCGACTATGTCTAGTTGCCAGAAATTGGCCACGTCACAGCTTGCAAACTTGCTACACAGTCACTCTTCTACCATCACGGGCCCAAAGGACTGCGGACTTATGCGGGGAAATGGAAGGGAACTGACTCAGCTGACTCTCGCCGGTGTGGAGATGTTTCACGTCACATCATCCAAGTTACGGTCTAGACTGTCCAGGAGAGGCAATGTGTTGGCTGAGCGACGTTCACCTTTAACCAGCAGTACGGTCATTCTGAGATGTATTATTTTTCCGAGTTTCCTCATTCGAGGAACTGGAATGATGTCGACCTTGTAGCATTCACAGTCCTTTGTCAATACGTAGTTTTCATGAACGCGCAGTGGCGAACTCTTGCATTTAAGCCCTTGATTTAGAAGATTAAACCCAGGAATTGTGGCGAAGAAAGTTAAACTCAACAGACCGCACACAGAATCTACACATTCCATGAATTGAACACATACTTCATCTCTGCCCTAAACCTGCTCCGCGCATCGCACGTTGCCCATGATGGCCGCAGACAGAAGTGGCGAAGAATCGGGATGTCGGCGCTTTCATGAACACTGAGCACCCAGACCATGAGCCATATCCCAGGACTCTACATGAGGAGAGGAGGTTGGACTAGATAAGGCTCAAAGAGGTGTTGAACCGAGCAGGGCATACTGCATTCGATTTACAAGATGTGACAATTTAATGTACGTAAGAGGCGCTCTAAAGAACTGTCACAGTGCTTCCACAATCGTTGCATGAAGCATCAAATGGACGGCCATGGAAGGAATAGCATCCCAGTCAGCAATCGTGCGTCGTGGTGCCAATTAAAAGCCGCTCTCACCACATTTTCTCTGATATGGAAGCACCAGCTGACTACTTGGGCCCCTCATATTCTTCCGGTACAGCATTTCGGTTTTGACAGGTAGATTATGAGCTCACGACGACCCGTACACCTTGTCGTTGTGAAGTAGCGGATCTATAGAGCAGGAGTCATCTCCATACCAGTGTAGGAATTCATATTCCGGACTGATCTGCACACGGTTCGACTAGGCCAAGCAGTTTATGGGTCAGATTGCCGTCACTGTCTAGCACAGCAATACAGCTCGAATATGTGTGGAAATATATCCGCGCTGGTACAGTCAGCACCGGACGGAGAATTTATCCGTGATTGTGAATCAATTCCAGGTATTGTCCCGGGTAGTATCAGGCTCAGGCAATCTGTTGCGAACTTATAGATTTGCTATAGAGTCAATAATGCCCGCGTGAATCAGCCCTTGACATGTGCACCACCTGACCCAGCCTACATCCTCAGTCACGAAATGTCTCGAGATGACTGCAATATTCATCACCAAGCTAGCGCGACCTCTACACCCCGACCGCCTTTCGATCCGTCATACAAGAGTCTTGCTGCACTTGCCGCCATTCCGCCAGATCTGGACATAAAGGCCGGGAGACAGGTCAGCGACACATTCACGGCGACAACCATCATCACCAAAATTTCCAAACCTCAAGCATCGCGACATTTCCATTCCACCTGTTCAAGATCTGGGCAACGAGCCAATTACTGTTGCTCTTTTTGAAACAAGGAGTGCCACAAACAATAGACGCGCCGTGATCCTATTCGCGCATGGAGGAGGACAAGTCATTGGAAACAGGTTCTTCGGTGTGGACTTCTTCTTGAATGGCGTACCCTTACACGACGACGTACTCTTTGCATCGGTCGAGTACAGGCTTGCGCCAGAGCACTGTGCCCCGGGCGCCGCATACAACTTTTACGCGGCTGCGGTTTGTCTGAGCGAACATGCTCTCGAGCTAGGCAATGACGCTTCGAAGCTTGTTATCTATGGCGTTTCTGGAGGCGCGGCTCCAGCGTCTGCAGCATGTATGCTTGCTCGAGATTTATCGCATCCTCCCATTCGAGCTCAGATGCTCTCCATGCCGATGCTGGACGACCGTGATACCTTTGCATTGCACAAGCAATTTACATCTGGAACAAATTGGACTACACGACGAGAGAGGCAGGCCTGGGACATGGTGTTGGGCCCTGATAGAGAAGCTCCAACTTCACATCAAGTTCCTGGTAGAGCAACGGACTTGTCTGGCTTGCCACCAACTTTCATCGACACTGGCGAGTGTGATGTACTTAGAGACGGTGCGGTGTCTTATGCTAGCCGCATCTGGAGTAAAGGCGGATCTTGCGAGCTCCATGTGTGGCCAGGCATGTATCATTATGGCATGGGCATGGAGCCAGAGGTGACGGTAAGCAAAACCGCGGCTGCAGCAGAGAATAATTTCTTTGAGCGCGTGACCAGGGAATCAAGAAGCATGAAAAGCTACGATATTGATATTGCTGTGCCCGGAACAGAACGACCGAAGAGAACATAGAGAGAGTGCATGGTTTGGGCCGGTGCGAATGATATTGTAGACGCAGACAAGTTCGAAGTTAAGATCTGGGGTGAAGGGAAGGAATCAAAGTAGAGGCCACGCGTTGTTGCGAGGTGCAAGTGGCAATCTTAGCCTCACCGTACTGTCCGACACACAACATCGTCAATATCTCGATCAAACAAACATGGTGCGCATCTTGAGTATAATGCTTACGATGCAAGCATCACTGAAAGTGACATAGGACGCACTGAATGCCATAGCTTGTGATCCCTGTCGTACCAAGAAGTGTAGATGTGATCGTAAGCTGTTCGTGCAACGTCAACTATTTGGAATCATCATCTGACCAGAACAGACCAACATGTTCACAATGTCTGACTTCTCCACAATCATGCCAATATCAACAGGGTGGTAAGAGAGGACTTCCGGCTGCGTACATGGCCAGCCTTGAGGAAAGGCTTCAGGACACCGAGATCGCGCTCGAGGCCGCTCTTCGCTCTGTCACCGATCAGAAAGGCCAAGGGATCGTGAATTATCATCTTGATACCGCTCGGAATTTGGCGCCAGCCTTCCAGTACTCGAAGGCCGAGAAGCAGAGGAGCTGGAGGCAACAGCCGCTACGAACAAGTGAGGACATCGTCGCGTGGTTTGAGGCGCGACAGGCAAACGGACACAATGCAACATGGCCCCACAACCCCAGAATAGACCAGGTTCAGGACGCGGCACACTCGGCATCGACAGTCGAGGATGCTCATCTCCCAACTCGAGGCCCGTCACCAATCGCATACCCATCGGATGCTATGACCAAGCTGAGGAGCTGCAAACGTCCCCTGCCCCCGAATGTCCCGTACCGTAGTGCGACAGGCCGCGCACGGTGACACCCCGCGCACGCGCAACAACATCGCCAACTATTCAAACATGAGGT